>CP136889.1:134750-202250 GCA_033000465.1 Sciaenops ocellatus
GTCTGGGTTTCTGTCTGTCTGAGTCTCTGTCTGTCTGGGTTTCAAACAAACAAACAAAAAAAAAACTGCATAGTGTAGTTTAACCTTAGTTAAAGTCCATATTGATTCTTTAAACTATGCAGCATTAGTAGTTCTTAGCAGCTCGTTTTGATATCTTTCATCTTTAATTTTCTCACACAGTCATATCACAGATACACATGCCTTTAAGAAAATAAAACTCAAAAGGCTATTGTTTCTGCTAGGAGTATCTCACACATCATAAAACCACAGTGATAAGCATTTCTTCCAAACACCTCACGCTTGTCCAATTGTTGTTGTTGTTTTTTTTTTTTTAAATCATTCACGTCTGTGAAATGAGCTTGAGCTAACAAGGTTGAAGCTAGCACTGAAAACATAACACACTCACCGGAGACTAGTCATCAAAACATGTTAGTTAGTCATCCTCCTTAATCTTCTGGCAACACAGTATTATCCCGGACAACTTTAAGCTCTTTCGAACAACAATAACATCAAACTTAATCAATATATTTAACATTTACTCCATGTGGTTTCCAAAAGACTGCACTTGTGCTTGCGCTCATCTTGTTTTGTTTTTTCCACTTCCCGCTTCTTCCTCATTTCTACCTCGGATTTTTAGACCCATCAGTGAGCACAATGCGCCACCTTGTGGCGGAACATGCGCTACTACATACAATATCACAACACTTCAAATCAATATACTACATGTTAAATTTATGGGTTACAAGAGCCACAATTCTGCCAGGTGAAACGTCAATGTTACCTGATGAGCAGCCACACACGGTCTGGCCTTTGCACAGGTAACAGCTGCACTAACATTAAAAAACATAATATAAAAAAATAAATAAAATTAGAAGTCTACTGATACACAATAAATGCACAATACCAGCACCCACTCATAGTACATAGTAAGGAATGCATAGGACTTAAAAACTGTACCTGTTTGCTGGTGAAACTCTGATGAAGGCTGCAAAAACCCTCCTGTTACTGCCTCTCCGTTGTGCAGGACAAAGCGTGTGTGAACTGCAATAACACAGTCCTCACAAAGGAATGGGAGAGGCAGGCAGTCCAGACATCATTCTGATCTCACAGTCAGTAGCAGCCAACTCAGACGACGTCTCACAAGTCACTGCTGCGCCCGCTTCTCCATCCTCCAACAACTGAAGGAGTTCCTGACGAAGCACCTCAGTTTCAGGCACTAACAGAAAAAATAAAGAAATAAAGAAACTGTTGCTGAAATTCTCTGGAAAGCACTCACCAACACAAAATAAAGATCTTGAGTCAACCAATTGGTCCTTAAAGGTTTTGTCATTTTATTCTTGCAAGAGGAACAGTTCTACAAATGCACATTACAGTCTGCAAAAAAAGCTCAGGGTGGGGCAGTCCCACGCTGATTCTTATACACTTCTAAGGAGTATTCGTCATTATTATGGTTTGCTTAGCTAACTGTTGCAGGTGGCCACAATGGAATATGCTCATCACTATCAAATCTCACTAACAAGCTCTGCTGGACCGTGTGAACCAAGGTCAAGTTTATACATCAAACAACTACTGCTACAAACAACTTGCATAAATGAGATAAAGATTTCTAAGTGCAAGGTACTGAGTAAAACCAAACGAGACCATAAGACACACAGTGTTATACTTAAAAGCTTTTCAGAATATTAATGAGATCAGACATGGATATATATGGTTAAAAAAGAACACACAATCATGTAATATAAATTTCCTATTACATTTCCTTCCGTTTGATTATAAAAATCACACTATATGCAAAGGATATTAAAAAAAAATCAATTTCTCAACAACATCAACTGTGTCAATTCACGAGGATTCAAAAAACATCATCGTAATGAGAAACTGACCAACTTCATTCAGAAAATGGTATTGCCATTACGAGAGTTGAGATCTGAGTCTGAGTCAAGTAGGGTGGGGTTATAGTCAGGAATGTGGTGGGGAGTTTGCAAGAAATGGCCCACAGTTTGATCCACATATCTCTGAATCAGAGCTTTCATACAGGTGAGCAGGACTGTACAGAAACAGATCGTAAGAGGCATTACTAAAAAGATAGGAATGAGGATTTGGAGAATCAGTGTTCCCCATGGGCCAAAACGGCCGTAAAGCCAATCCATTGCTGAAACCCCTGCACCATCGGAGGGTTTGAAATGACTGGTAATGGTATTCAGGATATCAACCAATTGTGTGATATTGTCATGAGGATCAGGAGCTAACACACAGCACTGAGAGAGTCAGATTGAGAGCTTTACACATGCCTCCTTCCAAAGCAAACAGATAATCCAACACCATTTCATGTTTCAGTGTGACTGCCCTGTAACTGTGATCTGCATTGTTTAGAAATTCAATAGCTGCTGTGTTCGCGGTCATGTAGGCAAATAATCAGCAGTGATGTTATCAATGTGATCAGCTAAGAAAGTCACCCCATACCATGGAAAGAGTCCAATACCCCATTTTTTCGCCCAAAGAAATACAATAATGGTAACAATCTTTAGAGGAGGAACCTGCCATGTCCGTTTATGCCGTCTGCTGCCGTTGGTGCTGTTTACTGTAGCATTAAAAAATGTTTCAAGTAGAATAACAGTTAGAGGCTTGCTTCAACCACATTAAACTTTTGGCGCTTTTATCTGTGGACATTTTATTGTTTTTATCCCTCAATATAAAGGTCATTCCTTTTGTTTTAAAGTCTGTGTAAAATCAGAATAATGTTCTGAGTTTGTCAGAACTTTTATTAACCACCCAGCCAAATTTGAATGATTAAAAATATCGACAAGTTTATAAAATTAGGTGTCAAAATCAGGTAAAAATGAACTCTCAGCTCCAGGACTGTGGACTCTGAGTGTGCTAAAGCCACGCCCACTCGTGGGACGACAGAGAAATATAATGGCGCTCTCTAAGCAGCGAAAAGTGGATCGTGAAAATCGAGCTTTCAACCTGGAATGGACAGATTGATTCATGTTCATTGTTCCCACTGGGAGCAGAAACCAGTGTGTCTCATATGTTCAGAGAGCGTGGCGCTTATTAAAAGTGCCAATGTGAAACGCCACTGTGAGACAAAACACAAAGTTTTTCATCAAGTCTGAAGTCAGGTCACAGAAAATAAGCAGTCTCACATCCCAATATGATCAATCAATCGTTTTTCTGCTTTTGCACCCTTGAAAATGTCGCTCTCGTTAAACTAGTAAATATGACTTTGGGATTTATTTATTTTATACATTTAGTTTCTGTGGAACCATCAAGTTATGCTGCCATCTTGGTCTAAGCCCACCAAAAGAGTTTTTTGTGTATTAATGAATATTCTATATGTACTTGTGCCTTGAATTGTCCCTTGAGGGACTAATGAAGTATTTTGAATTGAATTCAAATGAACATGAGTCGTATAAATGAGTATTGGTTCTCTTACTTTGTGTCTGAAGGTCCAGGTTCATGACTGAAGTTTAGAGGACGACCTTTGGACCGGTCACTCTTCTTAGACAGACAGCTGGATCCTGGAGACTCCGCTCTGTCCTCCTCTTCCTCACAAACATTCATCTTCTGGACTTCAGTCAGTCTGAGAGGTGAAACATGAACACTGACTGTGAGCTCAGGACAAAAGAAGTCTCAAGGGGCACAAACAAGACTGAGAGAACAAGAAGTCTCTCACACACACACACACACACACACACACACACACACACACACACACACACAATTGTGATCATAATAGTAGTCATCAGCAGGACATGGGTCCCCCTCTTTACATTAACAATCTGCGTCACCAAGTGGAAATATTTTCAGCAAGTAAAGCTTAAGCATGCAGGAAATTAGTCAGAGAAATACTTTGGAGTTTATCTAACATAAAAATGTACTGTATGTGTCTATGTAAAAGCCTATACAAACCAGATCATTTTACATCATATTAAGTAGTTATGGAAACACATCTCAAGGGATTAAATACAGAAATACAAGATTAAGTATTATGGCTAACAGTAGATAACTTATAGGTTTAAGTGTAGACCATTTGCACAACAGTCATTTTGACATGAAAAGCTTCTGTTCAATTTAAGTGAAGCTGAATCTGAACCTTTGGCTAATGTGACATGTTTGCTCAACAAGACATATGTGAAAATGGTTTGTTATACTGGGTGTGGTGAAAACGAACATTATACAAAGAGATATTCTGCTGACACGATCACAAATCCTTTCTGTTCATCATCATGACCTTCTGTCTGCAGGATTTCTGAACAGTCTCCCTGATATGAACAACACATTGAGCCCTAATCACTCACTCAATCAAATCAAAGAATCAATAACAAATGGTGCACACACTGTAAGCAAGTGCACCCTTTGCCCGGCTGGCTCAGTCAAACTCTGAGTAGTACCTCAACCATGGGAAGTGATCTGTTTTTGTGTTTACCCTATGATAATACGCAGTGCAGCAAAATATGGACTAAGGTCTTTAAAGAATTATTTACAGAGAAACCGCCTCTGCCCAAAACAAGGTCCAATGAGAGTAGTGACTCATGTACCAATCAGAAAGGATGACGCCCAAAATAACAAACTGATCCAGCGGAGCTTTTGAGTGAAGCTGATCAGACCCACAGCTGTGTAATTTACTTATTCTCTCAAATAAAAGGACAACTCTTGTTTTGATGTCCTTTCTCAAAATAATCAACACGACACTAATCAATGTCATTAGTAGCACCTGTGTTTGTCTTATTCTATCATGTCAGAATAGCTGCTGTTAAATAGGTTCATAGATAGGTAAGTAATTATGGGCCAACCACTTGTTCCTTTTGGTGCACGATATGTGGTGCTTGATGTGGGAGGTTCAGTGGCATCTCCTCACTGTCTTCCTCCTCAGAGGCAGACGTTTCTGTGTAGATGCACTCAAAATAAATAAAACAGCAATAAAAAAAAAAACATGACACACAAAACCATCAATTGTTACAAGCTGAATCAACATTCAAAATGAGACTTAATCTCTGGCCTTGATGGCTCCATGATTGAGTGAATTGATCTCTCCCTGTCTGTATTATTTGTGTGTTAAACTTCAATAAAAATGTTCATTACAAAATGAGGCTTAGTCTGTCAAAATTGACTGGGTCCTTGTGTCTGATCACACTGACTTGCCTGGTTAGTTCCAGGATGGGAGCTGCCAGGGCTGCTGATATGTGGGCTGGGGCCTGATCTGTGCTTCTTTACAAAAAAGTGGTAAATATCTCCCTTTCTCTTCATTGTTATCTGTCCCTATACAAAATAAGACTGCCTGGATACACCTTTGTGTTGGGCCAAATCTTAAAACTATTTGCCCACATTCTCGTGCTGTAGCTTCATATCAACTACCAGGTTAGCTCCTATAAAATTAAACTGGATGATGTTGGCTAGTCAGTGCCAAAATAACTTGGCTATGACCTTCAAACAAGCTCCATGGACATTGAAATAATCTCTGGACGTTCATTACAGTTTAGTGTGAAATTCTTGCAAACTGAATTGATTTAAAGTCTCTAAATACACTTACTGTGAAAACTAACTATGTGGTTTTGGATGTGGTTTCCCATATCATCCTAATCTAGTGCTACGTAGCTTCAGGCTAACATTAGAATATAGTCTTTGATAACATTAGCCTACTCAAGCAGTTGAACTATTGAGGCAAAATCTCTTCTCCTCTGAACGTGCTGTCAAATTGTGAATAGTTCAAAACAAAGACTCATCTGGTGTCTGTGTCTCTGTGACTCTGTGACTGTCTGTCTGTCTGTGTCTCTGTCTGTCTGTGTGTCTGTCTGTCTATGTCTCTGTCTATCTATCTCTATGACTCTGTCTGTCGTTCTGTCTGTCTGTGTCTCTGTCTGTCTATCTGTGTCTCGGTCTGTCTGGGTGTCAGTCTGTCTGTCTGTATCTCTGTCTCGGTGTCTTCCTGTCTGTCTGGGTGTCTGTCTGTGTCTCAGTCTGTCTTGGTGTCTGTCTGTCTGTCTGGGCGCCTGTCTGTCTGGGTGGATCTCTGTCTGTCTGTGTCTCTGTCTTTCTGGGTGTGTGTCTGTCTACCTGTCTGTCTGTCTCTGTCTTTCTGGATGTCTGTTTGTGTCTCTGTCTGGGTGTCTGTCGGTCTATCTGTTGGTCTGTGTCTGTCTAGGTGTCTGTGTGTATGTCTGTCTGTCTACCTGTCTGTCTGTCTCTGTCTTTCTGGGTGTCTGGGTGTCTGTGTCTCTGTGATCATCTATCTCTTCTAAATCCTTTCTCATAATTTTGTTCTTCATTCCTACCTCATTTTTTGCAGCTTCTATTTTCTCCTTTAACACCTCCGGCTTTGTTATACTAAAACTCCCTTCCTTTGGGAAACCCCACTTCTCAACCGACACGTAAAAAAACGGTACCCATTTATCATCATATTTCTTTTTCATGCTTTGACAACAGTGAGAATCAGGACACTCTCTCACAATCTTGGACCCAGACGACCCCATTTTCCTGAGGAGTCTGCGTACGCCTTTAATCTTAGAAACGTCTACCTAAGATGTCCAGTTCTGCCTAGGTAACTGACTGACCTATCCTGATGTGTTGTATTTTAATCTCTTCCTGAGATTTTCCCTGTAGAGTACTTACTACTTAATACAAACACTATCATTAAATCTCTTACCGGAGATTTTCAGTGTAGAGTCCTTATTACACTTGTCCTAAGATGTGACCAGGATAACATTCTTCTCCATAGTTCAAGGACTGATTGACTCAATCAAAAATTGATCTTTAGCTTCATTTAACAATTGAAAATTAGCTTACCCTGAATTTAGGATGTTTCCTGTTAATTTGAGTTTGTTGGACCTTGAGGTGACAGCTTCTAGGTCCATGGAGAGGGTCCTCCAGTCTCGAATGAACTGAGGTGGAGGTGAGACACATTTGATCAGTCTCAAATGGCCATTCACCTTCCCTGGGTCCTGAGGGATCAGCCTGAGATCCCACTTCTGACACGTTCGTTGCTGAAATTTTCTGGAAAACACCCACCAATGCACAAAAATAAAGATCTTGAGTCAATCAATTTGTCTTTAAAGGTTTTGTCATTTTATTCTTGCAAGAAGAACAGTTCTACAAATGCACAAGACAGTCTGCAGAATATGTTCAGAGTGGGGTAGTCCCACGGTGATTCTTATTCACTTCTAGGAGTATTGCTCATTATTATGATTTACTTATCTGTCACAGGTGGCTATAATGGAATGTACTCATCACTATTAAACCTCACTAACAAGCTCTGCCTGACCGTGTGAACCAAGGTCAAGTTTATACAGCAAACAACTACTGTTACAAACAATTTGCATAATGAGAAATATTTCTAGGTGAAAGGTACTGAGTAAAACCAAACAAGACTATAAAGGCACACAGTTTTATACTCAAAAACTTTTCAGAATATTACTGAGATCAAACATGGCTATATATGGTTATAAAAAAGAACACACAATCATGTAATATAAATTTTCCATTATATTTCCCTCCTTTTGATTATAAAAACACATTAAAAACACATTCAACTTCTGTAAGTAGGGTTAACAGTATGATAATGCTCACAGTTCCTTTGATGCCACAGAGGCCTGTATGTCTGAACGGATGCCATAGCATGTTCTGCGACCTTCACAGCAGTGTGAGTGACCAGGAGGACCTGGAATGGTCCTAACCAGCAATGATGTCTCCAAGACTTTCTCCTCCTTTACCACAACGCAATCTCCAGGCTTAATGTCATGCAGAGGACCTGAGGCAGCTGGAGGTTGTGTACTGGCAACCTGTTGTCTAATGTCACAAAAAGATTTGGTTAAGAATATGTGTTTGTCTCTGTCTGGATGTCTGTATGGCTGTCTCTGTCTTTCTGGATGTCTGCCTGGGTGTCAGTCTGTCTGTCTGTCTGTCTGTCTGTGTGGGTGTCTGTCTGGGTGTCAGCCTGTCTGTCTGTGTGGGTGTCTGTCTGTGTGTCAGTCTGTCTGTCTGTGTGGGTATCTGTCTGTCTCTGTCTTTCTGTCTGTCTGTCTGTGTCTCTCTCTTGATGTCTGTCTGGGTATCTGGATGTGTCGGTGTCTGGGTGTCTGTGTCTCTTTCGGTCTGTGTCTCTGTCTGTCTGCGTGTGTGTCTGGGTATCTGTCTGTCTGCGTGTGTGTCTGGATGTCTGTCTGTCTGCGTGTGTGTCTGGGTGTCCGTCTGTCTGCGTGTGTGTCTGGGTGTCCGTCTGTCTGCGTGTGTGTCTACCTGTCTGTCTGTCTGTCTGTCTGTGTTTCTGAGTCTCTGTCTGTCTGGGTGTCTGTCTGTCTGGATCTCTGTCTGGATGTCTGTTTGTCTGTCTGCGTCTGTCTGTTTGTGTCTCTGTCTGTCTCTGTCTCTGTCTGTGAGTCTGGATGTGTCAGTGTCTGGGTGTCTGTCTGCGTGTGTCTCTTTCGATCTGTGTCTCTGTCTGTCTGTGTCTCTGTCTGGATGTCTGTATGTCTGTTTCTGTCTTTCTGGGTGTCAGTCTGTCTGTCTGTCTGTGTGGGTGTCTAGGTGTCTGTGTCTCTGTCTGTCTGTGTCTCTGTCTGGGTGTCTGGATGTGTCGGTGTCTGTGTCTCTGTCTGTCTGGGTGTCTGTTTGTCTGTCTCTGTCTGTCTGGGTGGGTATCTATCTGTCTGTGTCTGTCTGTGTCTCTGTCCGTCTCTGACTCTGTCTGTCTGTCTGTGTCTCTGTCTGGGTGTCTGGATGTGTCAGTGTCTGTCTGCGTCTCTGTCTGTCTGTCTGGGTGTCTATCTCTCTGGGTGTTTGTATCTGTTTGTGTGTGTGTGTGTGTGTTTGTGTGTGTCTGTCTGGGTGCCAGTCTGTCTAGGTGTCTGTCTGTGTCTCTGTCTGTCTGGGTGTCAGTCTGTCTGTGTGTCTGTCTGTCTATGTCTCTGTCTATCTATCTCTATGACTCTGTCTGTCGTTCTGTCTGTCTGTGTCTCTGTCTGTCTATCTGTGTCTCGGTCTGTCTGGGTGTCAGTCTGTCTGTCTGTATCTCTGTCTCGGTGTCTTCCTGTCTGTCTGGGTGTCTGTCTGTGTCTCAGTCTGTCTTGGTGTCTGTCTGTCTGTCTGGGTGCCTGTCTGTCTGGGTGGATGTCTGTCTGTCTGTGTCTCTGTCTTTCTGGGTGTGTGTCTGTCTACCTGTCTGTCTGTCTCTGTCTTTCTGGATGTCTGTTTGTGTCTCTGTCTGGGTGTCTGTCGGTCTATCTGTTGGTCTGTGTCTGTCTAGGTGTCTGTGTGTATGTCTGTCTGTCTACCTGTCTGTCTGTCTCTGTCTTTCTGGGTGTCTGGGTGTCTGTGTCTCTGTGATCATCTATCTCTTCTAAATCCTTTCTCATAATTTTGTTCTTCATTCCTACCTCATTTTTTGCAGCTTCTATTTTCTCCTTTAACACCTCCGGCTTTGTTATACTAAAACTCCCTTCCTTTGGGAAACCCCACTTCTCAACCGACACGTAAAAAAACGGTACCCATTTATCACCATATTTCTTTTTAATGCTTTGACAACAGTGAGAATCAGGACACTCTCTCACAATCTTGGACCCAGACGACCCCATTTTCCTGAGGAGTCTGCGTACGCCTTTAATCTTAGAAACGTCTACCTAAGATGTCCAGTTCTGCCTAGGTAACTGACTGACCTATCCTGATGTGTTGTATTTTAATCTCTTCCTGAGATTTTCCCTGTAGAGTACTTACTACTTAATACAAACACTATCATTAAATCTCTTACCGGAGATTTTCAGTGTAGAGTCCTTATTACACTTGTCCTAAGATGTGACCAGGATAACATTCTTCTCCATAGTTCAAGGACTGATTGACTCAATCAAAAATTGATCTTTAGCTTCATTTAACAATTGAAAATTAGCTTACCCTGAATTTAGGATGTTTCCTGTTAATTTGAGTTTGTTGGACCTTGAGGTGACAGCTTCTAGGTCCATGGAGAGGGTCCTCCAGTCTCGAATGAACTGAGGTGGAGGTGAGACACATTTGATCAGTCTCAAATGGCCATTCACCTTCCCTGGGTCCTGAGGGATCAGCCTGAGATCCCACTTCTGACACGTTCGTTGCTGAAATTTTCTGGAAAACACCCACCAATGCACAAAAATAAAGATCTTGAGTCAATCAATTTGTCTTTAAAGGTTTTGTCATTTTATTCTTGCAAGAAGAACAGTTCTACAAATGCACAAGACAGTCTGCAGAATATGTTCAGAGTGGGGTAGTCCCACGGTGATTCTTATTCACTTCTAGGAGTATTGCTCATTATTATGATTTACTTATCTGTCACAGGTGGCTATAATGGAATGTACTCATCACTATTAAACCTCACTAACAAGCTCTGCCTGACCGTGTGAACCAAGGTCAAGTTTATACAGCAAACAACTACTGTTACAAACAATTTGCATAATGAGAAATATTTCTAGGTGAAAGGTACTGAGTAAAACCAAACAAGACTATAAAGGCACACAGTTTTATACTCAAAAACTTTTCAGAATATTACTGAGATCAAACATGGCTATATATGGTTATAAAAAAGAACACACAATCATGTAATATAAATTTTCCATTATATTTCCCTCCTTTTGATTATAAAAACACATTAAAAACACATTCAACTTCTGTAAGTAGGGTTAACAGTATGATAATGCTCACAGTTCCTTTGATGCCACAGAGGCCTGTATGTCTGAACGGATGCCATAGCATGTTCTGCGACCTTCACAGCAGTGTGAGTGACCAGGAGGACCTGGAATGGTCCTAACCAGCAATTATGTCTCCAAGACTTTCTCCTCCTTTACCACAACGCAATCTCCAGGCTTAATGTCATGCAGAGGACCTGAGGCAGCTGGAGGTTGTGTACTGGCAACCTGTTGTCTAATGTCACAAAAAGATTTGGTTAAGAATATGTGTTTGTCTCTGTCTGGATGTCTGTATGGCTGTCTCTGTCTTTCTGGATGTCTGCCTGGGTGTCAGTCTGTCTGTCTGTCTGTCTGTCTGTGTGGGTGTCTGTCTGGGTGTCAGCCTGTCTGTCTGTGTGGGTGTCTGTCTGTGTGTCAGTCTGTCTGTCTGTGTGGGTATCTGTCTGTCTCTGTCTTTCTGTCTGTCTGTCTGTGTCTCTCTCTTGATGTCTGTCTGGGTATCTGGATGTGTCGGTGTCTGGGTGTCTGTGTCTCTTTCGGTCTGTGTCTCTGTCTGTCTGCGTGTGTGTCTGGGTATCTGTCTGTCTGCGTGTGTGTCTGGATGTCTGTCTGTCTGCGTGTGTGTCTGGGTGTCCGTCTGTCTGCGTGTGTGTCTGGGTGTCCGTCTGTCTGGGTGGGTATCTACCTGTCTGTCTGTCTGTCTGTCTGTGTTTCTGAGTCTCTGTCTGTCTGGGTGTCTGTCTGTCTGGATCTCTGTCTGGATGTCTGTTTGTCTGTCTCTGTCTGTCTGGGTGGGTACCTATCTGTCTGCGTCTGTCTGTTTGTGTCTCTGTCTGTCTCTGTCTCTGTCTGTGAGTCTGGATGTGTCAGTGTCTGGGTGTCTGTCTGCGTGTGTCTCTTTCGATCTGTGTCTCTGTCTGTCTGTGTCTCTGTCTGGATGTCTGTATGTCTGTTTCTGTCTTTCTGGGTGTCTGTCTGGGTGTCAGTCTGTCTGTCTGTCTGTGTGGGTGTCTAGGTGTCTGTGTCTCTGTCTGTCTGTGTCTCTGTCTGGGTGTCTGGATGTGTCGGTGTCTGTGTCTCTGTCTGTCTGGGTGTCTGTTTGTCTGTCTCTGTCTGTCTGGGTGGGTATCTATCTGTCTGTGTCTGTCTGTGTCTCTGTCCGTCTCTGACTCTGTCTGTCTGTCTGTGTCTCTGTCTGGGTGTCTGGATGTGTCAGTGTCTGTCTGCGTCTCTGTCTGTCTGTCTGGGTGTCTATCTCTCTGGGTGTTTGTATCTGTTTGTGTGTGTGTGTGTGTGTGTGTGTGTTTGTGTGTGTCTGTCTGGGTGCCAGTCTGTCTAGGTGTCTGTCTGTGTCTCTGTCTGTCTGGGTGTCAGTCTGTCTGTCTGGGTGTCAGTCTGTCTGTCTGGGTGTCAGTCTGCCTGTCTGTCTCTGTCTGGTTGACTGCCTGTCTGTGTGGGTGTCTGCCTGTGTCTCAGTCTGTCTAGGTGTCTGTTTGTCTGTGTCTGTTTCTGTCTGTCTGTGTGTCTGTGTGTCTGTCTGTCTGTCTGTCTGTGTCTCTGTCTCTGCCTGGGTGTCTGTCTGTCTGTCTGGGTCTCTGTCTGTCTGCCTGGGTGGGTATCTATCTATCTGTCTGTGTCTGTGTCTTTGTCTGTCTGGGTGTCTGTCTGTGTGTGTTTCTGTCTGTCTGGGTTTCTGTCTGTCTGAGTCTCTGTCTGTCTGGGTTTCAAACAAACAAACAAAAAAAAAACTGCATAGTGTAGTTTAACCTTAGTTAAAGTCCATATTGATTCTTTAAACTATGCAGCATTAGTAGTTCTTAGCAGCTCGTTTTGATATCTTTCATCTTTAATTTTCTCACACAGTCATATCACAGATACACATGCCTTTAAGAAAATAAAACTCAAAAGGCTATTGTTTCTGCTAGGAGTATCTCACACATCATAAAACCACAGTGATAAGCATTTCTTCCAAACACCTCACGCTTGTCCAATTGTTGTTGTTGTTTTGTTTTTTTTTTTAAATCATTCACGTCTGTGAAATGAGCTTGAGCTAACAAGGTTGAAGCTAGCACTGAAAACATAACACACTCACCGGAGACTAGTCATCAAAACATGTTAGTTAGTCATCCTCCTTAATCTTCTGGCAACACAGTATTATCCCGGACAACTTTAAGCTCTTTCGAACAACAATAACATCAAACTTAATCAATATATTTAACATTTACTCCATGTGGTTTCCAAAAGACTGCACTTGTGCTTGCGCTCATCTTGTTTTGTTTTTTCCACTTCCCGCTTCTTCCTCATTTCTACCTCGGATTTTTAGACCCATCAGTGAGCACAATGCGCCACCTTGTGGCGGAACATGCGCTACTACATACAATATCACAACACTTCAAATCAATATACTACATGTTAAATTTATGGGTTACAAGAGCCACAATTCTGCCAGGTGAAACGTCAATGTTACCTGATGAGCAGCCACACACGGTCTGGCCTTTGCACAGGTAACAGCTGCACTAACATTAAAAAACATAATATAAAAAAATAAATAAAATTAGAAGTCTACTGATACACAATAAATGCACAATACCAGCACCCACTCATAGTACATAGTAAGGAATGCATAGGACTTAAAAACTGTACCTGTTTGCTGGTGAAACTCTGATGAAGGCTGCAAAAACCCTCCTGTTACTGCCTCTCTGTTGTGCAGGACAAAGCGTGTGTGAACTGCAATAACACAGTCCTCACAAAGGAATGGGAGAGGCAGGCAGTCCAGACATCATTCTGATCTCACAGTCAGTAGCAGCCAACTCAGACGACGTCTCACAAGTCACTGCTGCGCCCGCTTCTCCATCCTCCAACAACTGAAGGAGTTCCTGACGAAGCACCTCAGTTTCAGGCACTAACAGAAAAAATAAAGAAATAAAGAAACTGTTGCTGAAATTCTCTGGAAAGCACTCACCAACACAAAATAAAGATCTTGAGTCAACCAATTGGTCCTTAAAGGTTTTGTCATTTTATTCTTGCAAGAGGAACAGTTCTACAAATGCACATTACAGTCTGCAAAAAAAGCTCAGGGTGGGGCAGTCCCACGCTGATTCTTATACACTTCTAAGGAGTATTCGTCATTATTATGGTTTGCTTAGCTAACTGTTGCAGGTGGCCACAATGGAATATGCTCATCACTATCAAATCTCACTAACAAGCTCTGCTGGACCGTGTGAACCAAGGTCAAGTTTATACATCAAACAACTACTGCTACAAACAACTTGCATAAATGAGATAAAGATTTCTAAGTGCAAGGTACTGAGTAAAACCAAACGAGACCATAAGACACACAGTGTTATACTTAAAAGCTTTTCAGAATATTAATGAGATCAGACATGGATATATATGGTTAAAAAAGAACACACAATCATGTAATATAAATTTCCTATTACATTTCCTTCCGTTTGATTATAAAAATCACACTATATGCAAAGGATATTAAAAAAAAATCAATTTCTCAACAACATCAACTGTGTCAATTCACGAGGATTCAAAAAACATCATCGTAATGAGAAACTGACCAACTTCATTCAGAAAATGGTATTGCCATTACGAGAGTTGAGATCTGAGTCTGAGTCAAGTAGGGTGGGGTTATAGTCAGGAATGTGGTGGGGAGTTTGCAAGAAATGGCCCACAGTTTCATCCACATATCTCTGAATCAGAGCTTTCATACAGGTGAGCAGGACTGTACAGAAACAGATCGTAAGAGGCATTACTAAAAAGATAGGAATGAGGATTTGGAGAATCAGTGTTCCCCATGGGCCAAAACGGCCGTAAAGCCAATCCATTGCTGAAACCCCTGCACCATCGGAGGGTTTGAAATGACTGGTAATGGTATTCAGGATATCAACCAATTGTGTGATATTGTCATGAGGATCAGGAGCTAACACACAGCACTGAGAGACAGTCAGATTGAGAGCTTTACACATGCCTCCTTCCAAAGCAAACAGATAATCCAACACCATTTCATGTTTCAGTGTGACTGCCCTGTAATTGTGATCTGCATTGTTAAGAAATTCAATAGCTGCTGTGTTCGCGGTCATGTAGGCAAATAATCAGCAGTGATGTTATCAATGTGATCAGCTAAGAAAGTCACCCCATACCATGGAAAGAGTCCAATACCCCATTTTTTTGCCCAAAGAAATACAATAATGGTAACAATCTTTAGAGGAGGAACCTGCCATGTCCGTTTATGCCGTCTGCTGCCGTTGGTGCTGTTTACTGTAGCATTAAAAAATGTTTCAAGTAGAATAACAGTTAGAGGCTTGCTTCAACCACATTAAACTTTTGGCGCTTTTATCTGTGGACATTTTATTGTTTTTATCCCTCAATATAAAGGTCATTCCTTTTGTTTTAAAGTCTGTGTAAAATCAGAATAATGTTCTGAGTTTGTCAGAACTTTTATTAACCACCCAGCCAAATTTGAATGATTAAAAATATCGACAAGTTTATAAAATTAGGTGTCAAAATCAGGTAAAAATGAACTCTCAGCTCCAGGACTGTGGACTCTGAGTGTGCTAAAGCCACGCCCACTCGTGGGACGACAGAGAAATATAATGGCGCTCTCTAAGCAGCGAAAAGTGGATCGTGAAAATCGAGCTTTCAACCTGGAATGGACAGATTGATTCATGTTCATTGTTCCCACTGGGAGCAGAAACCAGTGTGTCTCATATGTTCAGAGAGCGTGGCGCTTATTAAAAGTGCCAATGTGAAACGCCACTATGAGACAAAACACAAAGTTTTTCATCAAGTCTGAAGTCAGGTCACAGAAAATAAGCAGTCTCACATCCCAATATGATCAATCAATCGTTTTTCTGCTTTTGCACCCTTGAAAATGTCGCTCTCGTTAAACTAGTAAATATGACTTTGGGATTTATTTATTTTATACATTTAGTTTCTGTGGAACCATCAAGTTATGCTGCCATCTTGGTCTAAGCCCACCAAAAGAGTTTTTTGTGTATTAATGAATATTCTATATGTACTTGTGCCTTGAATTGTCCCTTGAGGGACTAATGAAGTATTTTGAATTGAATTCAAATGAACATGAGTCGTATAAATGAGTATTGGTTCTCTTACTTTGTGTCTGAAGGTCCAGGTTCATGACTGAAGTTTAGAGGACGACCTTTGGACCGGTCACTCTTCTTAGACAGACAGCTGGATCCTGGAGACTCCGCTCTGTCCTCCTCTTCCTCACAAACATTCATCTTCTGGACTTCAGTCAGTCTGAGAGGTGAAACATGAACACTGACTGTGAGCTCAGGACAAAAGAAGTCTCAAGGGGCACAAACAAGACTGAGAGAACAAGAAGTCTCTCTCACACACACACACACACACACACACACACACACACACACACACACACGCAATTGTGATCATAATAGTAGTCATCAGCAGGACATGGGTCCCCCTCTTTACATTAACAATCTGCGTCACCAAGTGGAAATATTTTCAGCAAGTAAAGCTTAAGCATGCAGGAAATTAGTCAGAGAAATACTTTGGAGTTTATCTAACATAAAAATGTACTGTATGTGTCTATGTAAAAGCCTATACAAACCAGATCATTTTACATCATATTAAGTAGTTATGGAAACACATCTCAAGGGATTAAATACAGAAATACAAGATTAAGTATTATGGCTAACAGTAGATAACTTATAGGTTTAAGTGTAGACCATTTGCACAACAGTCATTTTGACATGAAAAGCTTCTGTTCAATTTAAGTGAAGCTGAATCTGAACCTTTGGCTAATGTGACATGTTTGCTCAACAAGACATATGTGAAAATGGTTTGTTATACTGGGTGTGGTGAAAACGAACATTATACAAAGAGATATTCTGCTGACACGATCACAAATCCTTTCTGTTCATCATCATGACCTTCTGTCTGCAGGATTTCTGAACAGTCTCCCTGATATGAAAAACACATTGAGCCCTAATCACTCACTCAATCAAATCAAAGAATCAATAACAAATGGTGCACACACTGTAAGCAAGTGCACCCTTTGCCCGGCTGGCTCAGTCAAACTCTGAGTAGTACCTCAACCATGGGAAGTGATCTGTTTTTGTGTTTACCCTATGATAATACGCAGTGCAGCAAAATATGGACTAAGGTCTTTAAAGAATTATTTACAGAGAAACCGCCTCTGCCCAAAACAAGGTCCAATGAGAGTAGTGACTCATGTACCAATCAGAAAGGATGACGCCCAAAATAACAAACTGATCCAGCGGAGCTTTTGAGTGAAGCTGATCAGACCCACAGCTGTGTAATTTACTTATTCTCTCAAATAAAAGGACAACTCTTGTTTTGATGTCCTTTCTCAAAATAATCAACACGACACTAATCAATGTCATTAGTAGCACCTGTGTTTGTCTTATTCTATCATGTCAGAATAGCTGCTGTTAAATAGGTTCATAGATAGGTAAGTAATTATGGGCCAACCACTTGTTCCTTTTGGTGCACGATATGTGGTGCTTGATGTGGGAGGTTCAGTGGCATCTCCTCACTGTCTTCCTCCTCAGAGGCAGACGTTTCTGTGTAGATGCACTCAAAATAAATAAAACAGCAATAAAAAAAAAACATGACACACAAAACCATCAATTGTTACAAGCTGAATCAACATTCAAAATGAGACTTAATCTCTGGCCTTGATGGCTCCATGATTGAGTGAATTGATCTCTCCCTGTCTGTATTATTTGTGTGTTAAACTTCAATAAAAATATTCATTACAAAATGAGGCTTAGTCTGTCAAAATTGACTGGGTCCTTGTGTCTGATCACACTGACTTGCCTGGTTAGTTCCAGGATGGGAGCTGCCAGGGCTGCTGATATGTGGGCTGGGGCCTGATCTGTGCTTCTTTACAAAAAAGTGGTAAATATCTCCCTTTCTCTTCATTGTTATCTGTCCCTATACAAAATAAGACTGCCTGGTTACACCTTTGTGTTGGGCCAAATCTTAAAACTATTTGCCCACATTCTCGTGCTGTAGCTTCATATCAACTACCAGGTTAGCTCCTATAAAATTAAACTGGATGATGTTGGCTAGTCAGTGCCAAAATAACTTGGCTATGACCTTCAAACAAGCTCCATGGACATTGAAATAATCTCTGGACGTTCATTACAGTTTAGTGTGAAATTCTTGCAAACTGAATTGATTTAAAGTCTCTAAATACACTTACTGTGAAAACTAACTATGTGGTTTTGGATGTGGTTTCCCATATCATCCTAATCTAGTGCTACGTAGCTTCAGGCTAACATTAGAATATAGTCTTTGATAACATTAGCCTACTCAAGCAGTTGAACTATTGAGGCAAAATCTCTTCTCCTCTGAACGTGCTGTCAAATTGTGAATAGTTCAAAACAAAGACTCATCTGGTGTCTGTGTCTCTGTGACTCTGTGACTGTCTGTCTGTCTGTGTCTCTGTCTGTGTGTCTGTCTGTCTGTCTGTGTGTCTGTCTGTCTATGTCTCTGTCTATCTATCTCTATGACTCTGTCTGTCGTTCTGTCTGTCTGTGTCTCTGTCTGTCTATCTGTGTCTCGGTCTGTCTGGGTGTCAGTCTGTCTGTCTGTATCTCTGTCTCGGTGTCTTCCTGTCTGTCTGGGTGTCTGTCTGGGTCTCAGTCTGTCTTGGTGTCTGTCTGTCTGTCTGGGTGCCTGTCTGTCTGGGTGGATGTCTGTCTGTCTGTGTCTCTGTCTTTCTGGGTGTGTGTCTGTCTACCTGTCTGTCTGTCTCTGTCTTTCTGGATGTCTGTTTGTGTCTCTGTCTGGGTGTCTGTCGGTCTATCTGTTGGTCTGTGTCTGTCTAGGTGTCTGTGTGTATGTCTGTCTGTCTACCTGTCTGTCTGTCTCTGTCTTTCTGGGTGTCTGGGTGTCTGTGTCTCTGTGATCATCTATCTCTTCTAAATCCTTTCTCATAATTTTGTTCTTCATTCCTACCTCATTTTTTGCAGCTTCTATTTTCTCCTTTAACACCTCCGGCTTTGTTATACTAAAACTCCCTTCCTTTGGGAAACCCCACTTCTCAACCGACACGTAAAAAAACGGTACCCATTTATCACCATATTTCTTTTTCATGCTTTGACAACAGTGAGAATCAGGACACTCTCTCACAATCTTGGACCCAGACGACCCCATTTTCCTGAGGAGTCTGCGTACGCCTTTAATCTTAGAAACGTCTACCTAAGATGTCCAGTTCTGCCTAGGTAACTGACTGACCTATCCTGATGTGTTGTATTTTAATCTCTTCCTGAGATTTTCCCTGTAGAGTACTTACTACTTAATACAAACACTATCATTAAACCTCTTACCGGAGATTTTCAGTGTAGAGTCCTTATTACACTTGTCCTAAGATGTGACCAGGATAACATTCTTCTCCATAGTTCAAGGACTGATTGACTCAATCAAAAATTGATCTTTAGCTTCATTTAACAATTGAAAATTAGCTTACCCTGAATTTAGGATGTTTCCTGTTAATTTGAGTTTGTTGGACCTTGAGGTGACAGCTTCTAGGTCCATGGAGAGGGTCCTCCAGTCTCGAATGAACTGAGGTGGAGGTGAGACACATTTGATCAGTCTCAAATGGCCATTCACCTTCCCTGGGTCCTGAGGGATCAGCCTGAGATCCCACTTCTGACACGTTCGTTGCTGAAATTTTCTGGAAAACACCCACCAATGCACAAAAATAAAGATCTTGAGTCAATCAATTTGTCTTTAAAGGTTTTGTCATTTTATTCTTGCAAGAAGAACAGTTCTACAAATGCACAAGACAGTCTGCAGAATATGTTCAGAGTGGGGTAGTCCCACGGTGATTCTTATTCACTTCTAGGAGTATTGCTCATTATTATGATTTACTTATCTGTCACAGGTGGCTATAATGGAATGTACTCATCACTATTAAACCTCACTAACAAGCTCTGCCTGACCGTGTGAACCAAGGTCAAGTTTATACAGCAAACAACTACTGTTACAAACAATTTGCATAATGAGAAATATTTCTAGGTGAAAGGTACTGAGTAAAACCAAACAAGACTATAAAGGCACACAGTTTTATACTCAAAAACTTTTCAGAATATTACTGAGATCAAACATGGCTATATATGGTTATAAAAAAGAACACACAATCATGTAATATAAATTTTCCATTATATTTCCCTCCTTTTGATTATAAAAACACATTAAAAACACATTCAACTTCTGTAAGTAGGGTTAACAGTATGATAATGCTCACAGTTCCTTTGATGCCACAGAGGCCTGTATGTCTGAACGGATGCCATAGCATGTTCTGCGACCTTCACAGCAGTGTGAGTGACCAGGAGGACCTGGAATGGTCCTAACCAGCAATGATGTCTCCAAGACTTTCTCCTCCTTTACCACAACGCAATCTCCAGGCTTAATGTCATGCAGAGGACCTGAGGCAGCTGGAGGTTGTGTACTGGCAACCTGTTGTCTAATGTCACAAAAAGATTTGGTTAAGAATATGTGTTTGTCTCTGTCTGGATGTCTGTATGGCTGTCTCTGTCTTTCTGGATGTCTGCCTGGGTGTCAGTCTGTCTGTCTGTCTGTCTGTGTGGGTGTCTGTCTGGGTGTCAGCCTGTCTGTCTGTGTGGGTGTCTGTCTGTGTGTCAGTCTGTCTGTCTGTGTGGGTATCTGTCTGTCTCTGTCTTTCTGTCTGTCTGTCTGTGTCTCTCTCTTGATGTCTGTCTGGGTATCTGGATGTGTCGGTGTCTGGGTGTCTGTGTCTCTTTCGGTCTGTGTCTCTGTCTGTCTGCGTGTGTGTCTGGGTATCTGTCTGTCTGCGTGTGTGTCTGGATGTCTGTCTGTCTGCGTGTGTGTCTGGGTGTCCGTCTGTCTGCGTGTGTGTCTGGGTGTCCGTCTGTCTGGGTGGGTATCTACCTGTCTGTCTGTCTGTCTGTCTGTCTGTGTTTCTGAGTCTCTGTCTGTCTGGGTGTCTGTCTGTCTGGATCTCTGTCTGGATGTCTGTTTGTCTGTCTCTGTCTGTCTGGGTGGGTATCTATCTGTCTGCGTCTGTCTGTTTGTGTCTCTGTCTGTGTCTGTGAGTCTGGATGTGTCAGTGTCTGGGTGTCTGTCTGCGTGTGTCTCTTTCGATCTGTGTCTCTGTCTGTCTGTGTCTCTGTCTGGATGTCTGTATGTCTGTTTCTGTCTTTCTGGGTGTCAGTCTGTCTGTCTATCTGTGTGGGTGTCTAGGTGTCTGTGTCTCTGTCTGTCTGTGTCTCTGTCTGGGTGTCTGGATGTGTCGGTGTCTGTGTCTCTGTCTGTCTGGGTGTCTGTTTGTCTGTCTCTGTCTGTCTGGGTGGGTATCTATCTGTCTGTGT
Organism: Sciaenops ocellatus; assembly: GCA_033000465.1. Lineage (NCBI taxonomy): Eukaryota > Metazoa > Chordata > Actinopteri > Sciaenidae > Sciaenops > Sciaenops ocellatus. The sequence goes on from CP136889.1 coordinate 155,773, forward strand.
CTGTCTGTGTCTCTGTCCGTCTCTGACTCTGTCTGTCTGTCTGCGTCTCTGTCTGTCTGTCTGGGTGTCTATCTCTCTGGGTGTTTGTATCTGTTTGTGTGTGTGTGTGTGTGTGTGTGTGTGTATGTGTGTGTGTGTGTGTTTGTGTGTGTCTGTCTGGGTGCCAGTCTGTCTAGGTGTCTGTCTGTCTGTGTGTCTGTTTGCCTGTCTGTCTCTGTCTGGTTGACTGCCTGTCTGTGTGGGTGTCTGCCTGTGTCTCAGTCTGTCTAGGTGTCTGTTTGTCTGTGTCTGTTTCTGTCTGTCTGTGTGTCTGTGTGTCTGTGTGTCTCTCTGTCTGTCTGTGTCTCTGTCTCTGCCTGGGTGTCTGTCTGTCTGTCTGGGTCTCTGTCTGTCTGCCTGGGTGGGTATCTATCTATCTGTCTGTGTCTGTGTCTTTGTCTGTCTGGGTGTCTGTCTGTGTGTGTTTCTGTCTGTCTGGGTTTCTGTCTGTCTGAGTCTCTGTCTGTCTGGGTTTCAAACAAACAAACAAAAAAAAAAACTGCATAGTGTAGTTTAACCTTAGTTAAAGTCCATATTGATTCTTTAAACTATGCAGCATTAGTAGTTCTTAGCAGCTCGTTTTGATATCTTTCATCTTTAATTTTCTCACACAGTCATATCACAGATACACATGCCTTTAAGAAAATAAAACTCAAAAGGCTATTGTTTCTGCTAGGAGTATCTCACACACCGGTCACTCTTCTTAGACAGACAGCTGGATCCTGGAGACTCCGCTCTGTCCTCCTCTTCCTCACAAACATTCATCTTCTGGACTTCAGTCAGTCTGAGAGGTGAAACATGAACACTGACTGTGAGCTCAGGACAAAAGAAGTCTCAAGAGTCACAAACAAGACTGAGAGAACAGGAAGTCTCTCACACACACACACACACACACACACACACACACACACACACACACACACACACACACACAATTGTGATCATAATAGTAGTCATCAGCAGGACATGGGTCCCCCTCTTTACATTAACAATCTGCGTCACCAAGTGGAAATATTTTCAGCAAGTAAAGCTTAAGCATGCAGGAAATTAGTCAGAGAAATACTTTGGAGTTTATCTAACATAAAAATGTACTGTATGTGTCTATGTAAAAGCCTATACAAACCAGATCATTTTACATCATATTAAGTAGTTATGGAAACACATCTCAAGGGATTAAATACAGAAATACAAGATTAAGTATTATGGCTAACAGTAGATAACTTATAGGTTTAAGTGTAGACCATTTGCACAACAGTCATTTTGACATGAAAAGCTTCTGTTCAATTTAAGTGAAGCTGAATCTGAACCTTTGGCTAATGTGACATGTTTGCTCAACAAGACATATGTGAAAATGGTTTGTTATACTGGGTGTGGTGAAAACGAACATTATACAAAGAGATATTCTGCTGACACGATCACAAATCCTTTCTGTTCATCATCATGACCTTCTGTCTGCAGGATTTCTGAACAGTCTCCCTGATATGAACAACACATTGAGCCCTAATCACTCACTCAATCAAATCAAAGAATCAATAACAAATGGTGCACACACTGTAAGCAAGTGCACCCTTTGCCCGGCTGGCTCAGTCAAACTCTGAGTAGTACCTCAACCATGGGAAGTGATCTGTTTTTGTGTTTACCCTATGATAATACGCAGTGCAGCAAAATATGGACTAAGGTCTTTAAAGAATTATTTACAGAGAAACCGCCTCTGCCCAAAACAAGGTCCAATGAGAGTAGTGACTCATGTACCAATCAGAAAGGATGACGCCCAAAATAACAAACTGATCCAGCGGAGCTTTTGAGTGAAGCTGATCAGACCCACAGCTGTGTAATTTACTTATTCTCTCAAATAAAAGGACAACTCTTGTTTTGATGTCCTTTCTCAAAATAATGAACACGACACTAATCAATGTCATTAGTAGCACCTGTGTTTGTCTTATTCTATCATGTCAGAATAGCTGCTGTTAAATAGGTTCATAGATAGGTAAGTAATTATGGGCCAACCACTTGTTCCTTTTGGTGCACGATATGTGGTGCTTGATGTGGGAGGTTCAGTGGCATCTCCTCACTGTCTTCCTCCTCAGAGGCAGACGTTTCTGTGTAGATGCACTCAAAATAAATAAAACAGCAATAAAAAAAAAAACATGACACACAAAACCATCAATTGTTACAAGCTGAATCAACATTCAAAATGAGACTTAATCTCTGGCCTTGATGGCTCCATGATTGAGTGAATTGATCTCTCCCTGTCTGTATTATTTGTGTGTTAAACTTCAATAAAAATATTCATTACAAAATGAGGCTTAGTCTGTCAAAATTGACTGGGTCCTTGTGTCTGATCACACTGACTTGCCTGGTTAGTTCCAGGATGGGAGCTGCCAGGGCTGCTGATATGTGGGCTGGGGCCTGATCTGTGCTTCTTTACAAAAAAGTGGTAAATATCTCCCTTTCTCTTCATTGTTATCTGTCCCTATACAAAATAAGACTGCCTGGTTACACCTTTGTGTTGGGCCAAATCTTAAAACTATTTGCCCACATTCTCGTGCTGTAGCTTCATATCAACTACCAGGTTAGCTCCTATAAAATTAAACTGGATGATGTTGGCTAGTCAGTGCCAAAATAACTTGGCTATGACCTTCAAACAAGCTCCATGGACATTGAAATAATCTCTGGACGTTCATTACAGTTTAGTGTGAAATTCTTGCAAACTGAATTGATTTAAAGTCTCTAAATACACTTACTGTGAAAACTAACTATGTGGTTTTGGATGTGGTTTCCCATATCATCCTAATCTAGTGCTACGTAGCTTCAGGCTAACATTAGAATATAGTCTTTGATAACATTAGCCTACTCAAGCAGTTGAACTATTGAGGCAAAATCTCTTCTCCTCTGAACGTGCTGTCAAATTGTGAATAGTTCAAAACAAAGACTCATCTGGTGTCTGTGTCTCTGTGACTCTGTGACTGTCTGTCTGTCTGTGTCTCTGTCTGTCTGTGTGTCTGTCTGTCTGTCTGTGTGTCTGTCTGTCTGTGTGTCTGTCTGTCTATGTCTCTGTCTATCTATCTCTATGACTCTGTCTGTCGTTCTGTCTGTCTGTGTCTCTGTCTGTCTATCTGTGTCTCGGTCTGTCTGGGTGTCAGTCTGTCTGTCTGTCTGTATCTCTGTCTCGGTGTCTTCCTGTCTGTCTGGGTGTCTGTCTGTGTCTCAGTCTGTCTTGGTGTCTGTCTGTCTGTCTGGGTGTGTGTCTGTCTGGGTGGATCTCTGTCTGTCTGTGTCTCTGTCTTTCTGGGTGTGTGTCTGTCTACCTGTCTGTCTGTCTCTGTCTTTCTGGATGTCTGTTTGTGTCTCTGTCTGGGTGTCTGTCGGTCTATCTGTTGGTCTGTGTCTGTCTAGGTGTCTGTGTGTATGTCTGTCTGTCTACCTGTCTGTCTGTCTCTGTCTTTCTGGGTGTCTGGGTGTCTGTGTCTCTGTGATCATCTATCTCTTCTAAATCCTTTCTCATAATTTTGTTCTTCATTCCTACCTCATTTTTTGCAGCTTCTATTTTCTCCTTTAACACCTCCGGCTTTGTTATACTAAAACTCCCTTCCTTTGGGAAACCCCACTTCTCAACCGACACGTAAAAAAACGGTACCCATTTATCACCATATTTCTTTTTCATGCTTTGACAACAGTGAGAATCAGGACACTCTCTCACAATCTTGGACCCAGACGACCCCATTTTCCTGAGGAGTCTGCGTACGCCTTTAATCTTAGAAACGTCTACCTAAGATGTCCAGTTCTGCCTAGGTAACTGACTGACCTATCCTGATGTGTTGTATTTTAATCTCTTCCTGAGATTTTCCCTGTAGAGTACTTACTACTTAATACAAACACTATCATTAAATCTCTTACCGGAGATTTTCAGTGTAGAGTCCTTATTACACTTGTCCTAAGATGTGACCAGGATAACATTCTTCTCCATAGTTCAAGGACTGATTGACTCAATCAAAAATTGATCTTTAGCTTCATTTAACAATTGAAAATTAGCTTACCCTGAATTTAGGATGTTTCCTGTTAATTTGAGTTTGTTGGACCTTGAGGTGACAGCTTCTAGGTCCATGGAGAGGGTCCTCCAGTCTCGAATGAACTGAGGTGGAGGTGAGACACATTTGATCAGTCTCAAATGGCCATTCACCTTCCCTGGGTCCTGAGGGATCAGCCTGAGATCCCACTTCTGACACGTTCGTTGCTGAAATTTTCTGGAAAACACCCACCAATGCACAAAAATAAAGATCTTGAGTCAATCAATTTGTCTTTAAAGGTTTTGTCATTTTATTCTTGCAAGAAGAACAGTTCTACAAATGCACAAGACAGTCTGCAGAATATGTTCAGAGTGGGGTAGTCCCACGGTGATTCTTATTCACTTCTAGGAGTATTGCTCATTATTATGATTTACTTATCTGTCACAGGTGGCTATAATGGAATGTACTCATCACTATTAAACCTCACTAACAAGCTCTGCCTGACCGTGTGAACCAAGGTCAAGTTTATACAGCAAACAACTACTGTTACAAACAATTTGCATAATGAGAAATATTTCTAGGTGAAAGGTACTGAGTAAAACCAAACAAGACTATAAAGGCACACAGTTTTATACTCAAAAACTTTTCAGAATATTACTGAGATCAAACATGGCTATATATGGTTATAAAAAAGAACACACAATCATGTAATATAAATTTTCCATTATATTTCCCTCCTTTTGATTATAAAAACACATTAAAAACACATTCAACTTCTGTAAGTAGGGTTAACAGTATGATAATGCTCACAGTTCCTTTGATGCCACAGAGGCCTGTATGTCTGAACGGATGCCATAGCATGTTCTGCGACCTTCACAGCAGTGTGAGTGACCAGGAGGACCTGGAATGGTCCTAACCAGCAATGATGTCTCCAAGACTTTCTCCTCCTTTACCACAACGCAATCTCCAGGCTTAATGTCATGCAGAGGACCTGAGGCAGCTGGAGGTTGTGTACTGGCAACCTGTTGTCTAATGTCACAAAAAGATTTGGTTAAGAATATGTGTTTGTCTCTGTCTGGATGTCTGTATGGCTGTCTCTGTCTTTCTGGATGTCTGCCTGGGTGTCAGTCTGTCTGTCTGTCTGTCTGTGTGGGTGTCTGTCTGGGTGTCAGCCTGTCTGTCTGTGTGGGTGTCTGTCTGTGTGTCAGTCTGTCTGTCTGTGTGGGTATCTGTCTGTCTCTGTCTTTCTGTCTGTCTGTCTGTGTCTCTCTCTTGATGTCTGTCTGGGTATCTGGATGTGTCGGTGTCTGGGTGTCTGTGTCTCTTTCGGTCTGTGTCTCTGTCTGTCTGCGTGTGTGTCTGGGTATCTGTCTGTCTGCGTGTGTGTCTGGATGTCTGTCTGTCTGCGTGTGTGTCTGGGTGTCCGTCTGTCTGCGTGTGTGTCTGGGTGTCCGTCTGTCTGCGTGTGTGTCTACCTGTCTGTCTGTCTGTCTGTCTGTGTTTCTGAGTCTCTGTCTGTCTGGGTGTCTGTCTGTCTGGATCTCTGTCTGGATGTCTGTTTGTCTGTCTGCGTCTGTCTGTTTGTGTCTCTGTCTGTCTCTGTCTCTGTCTGTGAGTCTGGATGTGTCAGTGTCTGGGTGTCTGTCTGCGTGTGTCTCTTTCGATCTGTGTCTCTGTCTGTCTGTGTCTCTGTCTGGATGTCTGTATGTCTGTTTCTGTCTTTCTGGGTGTCAGTCTGTCTGTCTGTCTGTGTGGGTGTCTAGGTGTCTGTGTCTCTGTCTGTCTGTGTCTCTGTCTGGGTGTCTGGATGTGTCGGTGTCTGTGTCTCTGTCTGTCTGGGTGTCTGTTTGTCTGTCTCTGTCTGTCTGGGTGGGTATCTATCTGTCTGTGTCTGTCTGTGTCTCTGTCCGTCTCTGACTCTGTCTGTCTGTCTGTGTCTCTGTCTGGGTGTCTGGATGTGTCAGTGTCTGTCTGCGTCTCTGTCTGTCTGTCTGGGTGTCTATCTCTCTGGGTGTTTGTATCTGTTTGTGTGTGTGTGTGTGTGTGTGTGTGTGTGTGTGTATGTGTGTGTGTGTGTGTTTGTGTGTGTCTGTCTGGGTGCCAGTCTGTCTAGGTGTCTGTCTGTGTCTCTGTCTGTCTGGGTGTCAGTCTGCCTGTCTGTCTCTGTCTGGTTGACTGCCTGTCTGTGTGGGTGTCTGCCTGTGTCTCAGTCTGTCTAGGTGTCTGTTTGTCTGTGTCTGTTTCTGTCTGTCTGTGTGTCTGTGTGTCTGTGTGTCTGTCTGTCTGTCTGTGTCTGTGTCTCTGCCTGGGTGTCTGTCTGTCTGTCTGGGTCTCTGTCTGTCTGCCTGGGTGGGTATCTATCTATCTGTCTGTGTCTGTGTCTTTGTCTGTCTGGGTGTCTGTCTGTGTGTGTTTCTGTCTGTCTGGGTTTCTGTCTGTCTGAGTCTCTGTCTGTCTGGGTTTCAAACAAACAAACAAAAAAAAAAACTGCATAGTGTAGTTTAACCTTAGTTAAAGTCCATATTGATTCTTTAAACTATGCAGCATTAGTAGTTCTTAGCAGCTCGTTTTGATATCTTTCATCTTTAATTTTCTCACACAGTCATATCACAGATACACATGCCTTTAAGAAAATAAAACTCAAAAGGCTATTGTTTCTGCTAGGAGTATCTCACACATCATAAAACCACAGTGATAAGCATTTCTTCCAAACACCTCACGCTTGTCCAATTGTTGTTGTTTTTTTTTTTTTTTTAAATCATTCACGTCTGTGAAATGAGCTTGAGCTAACAAGGTTGAAGCTAGCACTGAAAACATAACACACTCACTGGAGACTAGTCATCAAAACATGTTAGTTAGTCATCCTCCTTAATCTTCTGGCAACACAGTATTATCCCGGACAACTTTAAGCTCTTTCGAACAACAATAACATCAAACTTAATCAATATATTTAACATTTACTCCATGTGGTTTCCAAAAGACTGCACTTGTGCTTGCGCTCATCTTGTTTTGTTTTTTCCACTTCCCGCTTCTTCCTCATTTCTACCTCGGATTTTTAGACCCATCAGTGAGCACAATGCGCCACCTTGTGGCGGAACATGCGCTACTACATACAATATCACAACACTTCAAATCAATATACTACATGTTAAATTTATGGGTTACAAGAGCCACAATTCTGCCAGGTGAAACGTCAATGTTACCTGATGAGCAGCCACACACGGTCTGGCCTTTGCACAGGTAACAGCTGCACTAACATTAAAAAACATAATATAAAAAAATAAATAAAATTAGAAGTCTACTGATACACAATAAATGCACAATACCAGCACCCACTCATAGTACATAGTAAGGAATGCATAGGACTTAAAAACTGTACCTGTTTGCTGGTGAAACTCTGATGAAGGCTGCAAAAACCCTCCTGTTACTGCCTCTCTGTTGTGCAGGACAAAGCGTGTGTGAACTGCAATAACACAGTCCTCACAAAGGAATGGGAGAGGCAGGCAGTCCAGACATCATTCTGATCTCACAGTCAGTAGCAGCCAACTCAGACGACGTCTCACAAGTCACTGCTGCGCCCGCTTCTCCATCCTCCAACAACTGAAGGAGTTCCTGACGAAGCACCTCAGTTTCAGGCACTAACAGAAAAAATAAAGAAATAAAGAAACTGTTGCTGAAATTCTCTGGAAAGCACTCACCAACACAAAATAAAGATCTTGAGTCAACCAATTGGTCCTTAAAGGTTTTGTCATTTTATTCTTGCAAGAGGAACAGTTCTACAAATGCACATTACAGTCTGCAAAAAAAGCTCAGGGTGGGGCAGTCCCACGCTGATTCTTATACACTTCTAAGGAGTATTCGTCATTATTATGGTTTGCTTAGCTAACTGTTGCAGGTGGCCACAATGGAATATGCTCATCACTATCAAATCTCACTAACAAGCTCTGCTGGACCGTGTGAACCAAGGTCAAGTTTATACATCAAACAACTACTGCTACAAACAACTTGCATAAATGAGATAAAGATTTCTAAGTGCAAGGTACTGAGTAAAACCAAACGAGACCATAAGACACACAGTGTTATACTTAAAAGCTTTTCAGAATATTAATGAGATCAGACATGGATATATATGGTTAAAAAAGAACACACAATCATGTAATATAAATTTCCTATTACATTTCCTTCCGTTTGATTATAAAAATCACACTATATGCAAAGGATATTAAAAAAAAATCAATTTCTCAACAACATCAACTGTGTCAACTCACGAGGATTCAAAAAACATCATCGTAATGAGAAACTGACCAACTTCATTCAGAAAATGGTATTGCCATTACGAGAGTTGAGATCTGAGTCTGAGTCAAGTAGGGTGGGGTTATAGTCAGGAATGTGGTGGGGAGTTTGCAAGAAATGGCCCACAGTTTGATCCACATATCTCTGAATCAGAGCTTTCATACAGGTGAGCAGGACTGTACAGAAACAGATCGTAAGAGGCATTACTAAAAAGATAGGAATGAGGATTTGGAGAATCAGTGTTCCCCATGGGCCAAAACGGCCGTAAAGCCAATCCATTGCTGAAACCCCTGCACCATCGGAGGGTTTGAAATGACTGGTAATGGTATTCAGGATATCAACCAATTGTGTGATATTGTCATGAGGATCAGGAGCTAACACACAGCACTGAGAGACAGTCAGATTGAGAGCTTTACACATGCCTCCTTCCAAAGCAAACAGATAATCCAACACCATTTCATGTTTCAGTGTGACTGCCCTGTAACTGTGATCTGCATTGTTAAGAAATTCAATAGCTGCTGTGTTCGCGGTCATGTAGGCAAATAATCAGCAGTGATGTTATCAATGTGATCAGCTAAGAAAGTCACCCCATACCATGGAAAGAGTCCAATACCCCATTTTTTTGCCCAAAGAAATACAATAATGGTAACAATCTTTAGAGGAGGAACCTGCCATGTCCGTTTATGCCGTCTGCTGCCGTTGGTGCTGTTTACTGTAGCATTAAAAAATGTTTCAAGTAGAATAACAGTTAGAGGCTTGCTTCAACCACATTAAACTTTTGGCGCTTTTATCTGTGGACATTTTATTGTTTTTATCCCTCAATATAAAGGTCATTCCTTTTGTTTTAAAGTCTGTGTAAAATCAGAATAATGTTCTGAGTTTGTCAGAACTTTTATTAACCACCCAGCCAAATTTGAATGATTAAAAATATCGACAAGTTTATAAAATTAGGTGTCAAAATCAGGTAAAAATGAACTCTCAGCTCCAGGACTGTGGACTCTGAGTGTGCTAAAGCCACGCCCACTCGTGGGACAACAGAGAACTATAATGGTGCTCTCTAAGCAGCGAAAAGTGGATTGTGAAAATCGAGCTTTCAACCTGGAATGGACAGACTGATTCATGTTCATTGTTCCCACTGGGAGCAGAAACCAGTGTGTCTCATATGTTCAGAGAGCGTGGCGCTTATTAAAAGTGCCAATGTGAAACGCCACTATGAGACAAAACACAAAGTTTTTCATCAAGTCTGAAGTCAGGTCACAGAAAATAAGCAGTCTCACATCCCAATATGTTCAATCAATCAGGATCATGAGCCATTCATTCACTGCTAGATGTAGAGTTCGATGTTAAGTGACAATAAATATTGTTCAAACTTTATTTCATTTAACAGTCACGTGCAGATGTTGATACAATCACGAGGCTACTTCAATATCACACTAATTCATAACGCAACTTTGACATTATGATGTCCCGGACCTTCGCTTGAGGACATTTTCTCTAACTCTAACCTCTTCAGATTTAAGTTGAATCCTCCTGGTCTATCCCGTCCATCTAATGAACTCCACTGAGCTGGCCTACTCCTTGTTCTCAGTTCTTAGCTCGTTTTTCTGCTTTTGCACGCTTGAAAATGTCGCTCTCATTAAACTAGTAAATATAACTTTGGGATTTATTTATTTTATACATTTAGTTTGTGTGGAACCATCAAGTTATGCCGCCATCTTGGTCTAAGTGTATTAATGAATATTCTATGTGTACTTGTGCCTTGAATTGTCCCTTGAGGGACTAATGAAGTATTTTGAATTGAATTCAAATGATTGGGCAGAGGTAAGTGAACACGAGTCATATAAATGAGTATCAGTTCTCTTACTTTGTGTCTGAAGGTCCAGGTTCATGACTGAAGTTTAGAGGACGACCTTTGGACCGGTCACTCTTCTTAGACAGACAGCTGGATCCTGGAGACTCTGCTCTGTCCTCCTCTTCCTCACAAACATTCATCTTCTGGACTTCAGTCAGTCTGAGAGGTCAAATATGAACACTGAATGTGAGCTCAGGACACAAGAAGTCTCAAGAGTCACAAACAAGACTGAGAGAACAGGAAGTCTCACACACACACACACACACACACACACACACACACACACACACACACACAATTGTGATCATAATAGTAGTCATCAGCAGGACATGGGTCCCCCTCTTTACATTAACAATCTGCGTCACCAAGTGGAAATATTTTCAGCAAGTAAAGCTTGAGCATGCAGGAAATTAGTGAGAGAAATACTTTGGAGTTTATTTAACATAAAAATGTACTGTATGTGCCTATGCAAAAGCCTATACAAACCAGATCATTTTACATCATATTAAGTAGTTATGGACACACATCTCAAGGGATTAAATACAGAAATACAAGATTAAGTATTATGGCTAACAGTAGATAGCTTATAGGTTTAAGTGCAGACCATTCGCACAACAGTCATTTTGACATGAAAAGCTTCTGTTCAATTTAAGTGAAGCTGAATCTGGACCTTTGGCTAATGTGACATGTTTGTTCAACAAGACATATGTGAAAATGGTTTGTTATACTGAGTGTGGGGAAAATGAACATTATACAAAGAGATATTCTGCTGACACGATCACAAATCCTTTCTGTTCATCATCATGACCTTTTGTCCGCAGGATTTCTGAACAGTCTCCCTGATATGAACAACACATTGAGCCCTAATCACTCACTCAATCAAATCAAAGAATCAATAACTAATGGTGCACACACTGTAAGCAAGCGCACCCTTTGCCCGGCTGGCTCAGGGTCCAGTGAGAGTAGTGACTCATGTACCAATCAGAAAGGATGACACCCAACTGATTTAGCGGAGCTTTTGAGTGAAGCAGATCAGACCCACAGCTGAGGAATTTACTTATTTTCTCAAATAAAAAGAGGATAACTCTTGCTTTAATGTCCTTTCTTAAAATAATAAACACGACACTAATTAATGTCATTAGTAGCATCTGTGTTGACATCTATCATGTCAGAATAGCTGCTGTTAAATACACTCCTGATCAAAATCTTAAGACCGGGTGAAAAATGACTAATATCCGCATTTCAAGCTATCGGAACTTAACCATATTGTAAGTAGAGCTGCAGAATGCAAAAAGAAGAAACAGGAGCAAGAGACAGCAAAATAGAATCAGCAGTTTATTGAAAACTACAGTTAAACTAAAACAGACTTTTTATCAGCTGATCAAAAGTTTAAGACCACAGCCCAAAATAGCCCAAATATGGATGTAAAAGTGTAAAAAAATGGATTCACTAGTGCTCAGTACTACTCAGTGGTACTCAGTAGCCCCACCATTCTTGTTAATCATTTCAAAAATTAATTTAGGCATGCTTGATGTGAGTTTTTCCAGAAGGCTGGTGAGAACATTGCCCCATGTGGTGAAGATGGCTTCAAGAAGGGCATCCATGGTCTGGAACTGATGTCCATTTTTGTAAACTTCCCTTGCCATCCATCACCAAACGTCCTCAGTGGGATTTAGATCAGGGGGACACCCAGGATGGTCCAAAAGAGCCCAACCCTAACCCTGGAAGAAGTCCTTTGTCAGGCGGGTGTTGTAAACTGAAGCGTTGTCCTGTTGAAAGACCCAGTCATCACTGCACAAACGAGGGTTCTCAGTCAAGAGGGGTTCCTGCTGCAACATCTCCACAGAGCCAGCCGCATTTTGACGTCCCTGCACAAACTGAAGCTCCATTTTTACATTGAAGGAAAAAGCATCCCAGATCATGATGGAGCCTCCTCCACTGTGCCTCGTAGAAAACATCTCCAATGGGATCTCCTTGTCATGCCACTAACATTGGAAGCCATCAGGACCATCCAGATTAAATTTTTCTTGTCAGAGAATAAAACTTTCTTCCACCTTCTAATGTCCCATGTTTGGTGCTCCCTTGCAAAGTGCAAATAGGCAAGTTTGTGGTGTGGGAGGAGATGTGGCCTTCACAGACATTTTTTGTTCTTTAAGCCCTTCTATTGCAGATGCCGTCTTATGGTGATTGGGCTACAGTCAAAAAGTACAGTACAGTAAAGGTCTTAGTTTGGGTCAAGAATCGGCCTGTGTCTTCACAGACAGCCCGTCAGATCCTCCAGCTCAGTGCAGGTGAATTTTTTTTTGGGTCTACCACTTGACTTTTTTGTCCCATAACCCTCCCATAACACCTTAGGATCTTTTAAGAAATTTAAAATGACTGCTTTACTGCGTCCAAGCTCGGCAGGGATGGCGCGTTGCAAGAAGGCTTGCTTGCGCACCTCAATAATCCTTCCACGTTCAAAGACAGAAAATCTATTTGCCTTTGCCATCAGGGGGTCATGACAGCGTGAATGCCCAATAGAAAATGACATGAAAGCCAGATTTTTGCGCAGATTTTGACTTTTTAAGGCTGTGGTCTTAAACTCTTGATCAGCTGATAAACAGTCTGTTTAAATTTAAATGCAATTTTCAATAAACTGCTAATTCTATTTTGCTGTGTCTTGCTCCTGTTTCTTCTTTTTGCATTTTGAAGCTCAACTTATAATCTGGTTAAGTTCCACCAGCTCGAAATGCGAATATTAATAATTTTTCACCCGGTCTTAAGATTTTGATCAGGAGTGTAGGTTCATAGATAGGTAAGTAATTATGGGCCTACCACTTGTTCCTTTTGGTGCACGATATGTGATGCTTGATGTGGGGGGTTCAGTGGCATCTCCTCACTGTCTTCCTCCTCAGAGGCAGACGTTTCTGTGTAGATGCACTCAAAATAAATAAAACAGCAATAAAAAAAAACATCACACACAAAACCATCAATTGTTACAAGCTGAATCAACATTCAAAATGAGGCTTAATATCTGGCCTTGATGGCTCCATGATTGAGTGAATTGATCTCTCCCTGTCTGTATTATTTGTGTGTTAAACTTCAATAAAAATGTTCATTACAAAATGAGGCTTAGTCTGTCAAAATTGACTGGGTCCTTGTGTCTGATCATACTGACTTGCCTGGTTAGTTCCAGGTTGGGCTGCTGATATGTGGGCTGGGGCCTGATCTGTGCTTCTTTACAAAAAAAGTGGGAAATATCTCCCTTTCTCTTCATTGTTATCTGTCCCTATACAAAATATGACTGCCTGGTTACACCTTTGTGTTGGGCCAAATCTTAAAACTATTTGCCCACATTCTCGCACTGTAGCTTCAAATCAACTACCAGGTTAGCGCCTATAAAATTAAACTGGATGATGTTGGCTAGTCAATGCCAAAATAACTTGGCTATGACCTTCAAACAAGCTCCATGGACATTGAAATAATCTCTGGACGTTCATTACAGTTTAGTGTGAAATTCTTGCAAACTGAATTGATTTAAAGTCTCTAAATACACTTACTGTGAAAACTAACTATGGTGTGGTTTCCCATATCATCCTAATCTAGTGCTAAGTAGCTTCAGGCTAATATAGCCTTTGATAACATTAGCCTACTCAAGCAGTTGAACTATCGAGGCAAAATCTCCTCCTCTGAACATGCTGTCAAATTGTGAATACTCTCTGTCTGTCTGTCTGTGTCTCTTTCGATCTGTGTCTCTGTCTGTCTGGGTGTCTGTCTGTCTGTCTGTGTGTCTAACTGTCTGTTTGGGTGTCTGTCTAGGTGTCTGTCTGTGTCTCTGTCTGTCTGGGCTTCTCCCTGTCTGGGTGTCTGTGTCTGTTTCTGTCTCTTTGTGTGTGTGTGTCTGTCAGTGTCTCTGTCTGTCTGTCTTGGTGTCTGTCTGTCTATGTCTCTGTCTATCTATTTCTATGACTCTGTCTGTCGTTCTGTCTGTCTGTGTCTCTGTCTGTCTGTCTGTGTCTCGGTCTGTCTTGGTGTCTGTCTGTCTGGGTGTCTGTCTGTCTGAGTCTCTGTCTGTCTGGGTGCCTGTCTGTCTGGGTGGATGTCTGTCTGTCTTTCTGGGTGTGTGTCTGTCTACCTGTCTGTCTGTCTGTCTGTCTGTCTGTCTGTGTTGCTGTCTAGGTGTGTGTCTGGGTGTCTGTCTGCCTCTGTCTTTCTGTCTTTGTGGGTGTCTGGGTGTCTGTCTGTGTCTCTGTCTGTCTGTCTGTCCGTGTCTCCGTCTAGGTGTCTGTCTGGTCTGTGTCTCTGTCTGTCTGTCGGTCTGTGTCTCTGTCTGGGTCTTTGTGATCATCTATCTCTTCTAAATCCTTTCTCATAATTTTGTTCTTCATTCCTACCTCATTTTTTGCAGCTTCTATTTTCTCCTTTAACACCTCCAGCTTTGTTATACTAAAACTCCCTTCCTTTGGGAAACCCCACTTGTCAACCGACACGTAAAAAAAAATGTTACCCATTTATCACCATATTTCTTGTTCATGCTTTGACAACAGTGAGAATCAGGACACTCTCTCACAATCTTGGACCCAGACGACCCCATTTTCCTGAGGCGTCTGCGTGCACCTTTAATCTTAGAAACGTCTACTTAAGATGTCTAGTTTTGCCAAGGTAACTGACTAACCTATCCTGATGTGTTGTATTTTAATCTCTTCCTGAGATTTTCCCTGTAGAGTACTTACTACTTAATACAAACACTATCATTAAATCTCTTACCGGAGATTTTCAGTGTAGAGTCCTTATTACACTTGTCCTAAGATGTGACCAGGATAACCTTCTTTTCCATAGTTCAAGGACTGATTGACTAAATCAAAAATTGATCTTTAGCTTCATTTAACAATTGAAAATTAGCTTACCCTGAATTTAGGATGTTTTCTGTTAATGTGAGTTTGTTGGACCTTGAGGTGACAGCTTCTAGGTCCATGGAGAGGGTCCTCCAGTCTCGAATGAACTGAGGTGGAGGTGAGACACATTTGATCAGTCTCAGATGGCCATTCACCTTCCCTGGGTCCTGAGCGAGTTCCCACTTCTGACACCAAGTTCGTTGCTGAAATTTTCTGGAAAACACCCACCAATGCACAAAAATAAAGATCTTGAGTCAATCAATTTGTCTTTAAAGGTTTTGTCATTTTATTCTTGCAAGAAGAACAGTTCTACAAATGCACAAGACAGTCTGCAGAATATGTTCAGAGTGGGGTAGTCCCACGGTGATTCTTATTCACTTCTAGGAGTATTGCTCATTATTATGATTTACTTATCTGTCACAGGTGGCTATAATGGAATGTACTCATCACTATCAAACCTCACTAACAAGCTCTGCCTGACTGTGTGAACCAAGTTCAAGTTTATACAGCAAACAACTACTGTTACAAACAATTTGCATAATGAGAAATATTTCTAGGTGAAAGGTACTGAGTAAAACCAAACAAGACTATAAGGCACACAGTTTTATACTCAAAAACTTTTCAGAATATTACTGAGATCAAACATGGCTATATATGGTTATAAAAAAGAACACACAATCATGTAATATAAATTTTCCATTATATTTCCCTCCTTTTGATTATAAAAACACATTAAAAAAACATTCAACTTCTGTAAGTAGGGTTAACAGTATGATAATGCTCACAGTTCCTTTGATGCCACAGAGGCCTGTATGTCTGAACGGATGCCATAGCATGTTCTGCGACCTTCACAGCAGTGTGAGTGACCAGGAGGACCTGGAATGGTCCTAACCAGCAATGATGTCTCCAAGACTTTCTCCTCCTTTACCACAACGCAATCTCCAGGCTTAATGTCATGCAGAGGACCTGAGGCAGCTGGAGGTTGTGTACTGGCAACCTGTTGTCTAATGTCACAAAAAGATTTGGTTAAGAATATGTGTTTGTCTCTGTCTGGATGTCTGTATGGCTGTCTCTGTCTTTCTGGATGTCTGCCTGGGTGTCAGTCTGTCTGTCTGTCTGTCTGTCTGTCTGTGTGGGTGTCTGTCTGGGTGTCAGCCTGTCTGTCTGTGTGGGTGTCTGTCTGTGTGTCAGTCTGTCTGTCTGTGTGGGTATCTGTCTGTCTCTGTCTTTCTGTCTGTCTGTCTGTGTCTCTCTCTTGATGTCTGTCTGGGTATCTGGATGTGTCGGTGTCTGGGTGTCTGTGTCTCTTTCGGTCTGTGTCTCTGTCTGTCTGCGTGTGTGTCTGGGTATCTGTCTGTCTGCGTGTGTGTCTGGATGTCTGTCTGTCTGCGTGTGTGTCTGGGTGTCCGTCTGTCTGCGTGTGTGTCTGGGTGTCCGTCTGTCTGGGTGGGTATCTACCTGTCTGTCTGTCTGTCTGTCTGTCTGTGTTTCTGAGTCTCTGTCTGTCTGGGTGTCTGTCTGTCTGGATCTCTGTCTGGATGTCTGTTTGTCTGTCTCTGTCTGTCTGGGTGGGTATCTATCTGTCTGCGTCTGTCTGTTTGTGTCTCTGTCTGTCTCTGTCTCTGTCTGTGAGTCTGGATGTGTCAGTGTCTGGGTGTCTGTCTGCGTGTGTCTCTTTCGATCTGTGTCTCTGTCTGGATGTCTGTATGTCTGTTTCTGTCTTTCTGGGTGTCTGTCTGGGTGTCAGTCTGTCTGTCTGTCTGTCTGTGTGGGTGTCTAGGTGTCTGTGTCTCTGTCTGTCTGTGTCTCTGTCTGGGTGTCTGGATGTGTCGGTGTCTGTGTCTCTGTCTGTCTGGGTGGGTATCTATCTGTCTGTGTCTGTCTGTGTCTCTGTCCGTCTCTGACTCTGTCTGTCTGTCTGTGTCTCTGTCTGGGTGTCTGGATGTGTCAGTGTCTGTCTGCGTCTCTGTCTGTCTGTCTGGGTGTCTATCTCTCTGGGTGTTTGTATCTGTTTGTGTGTGTGTGTGTGTTTGTGTGTGTCTGTCTGGGTGCCAGTCTGTCTAGGTGTCTGTCTGGGTGTCAGTCTGTCTGTCTGGGTGTCAGTCTGCCTGTCTGTCTCTGTCTGGTTGACTGCCTGTCTGTGTGGGTGTCTGCCTGTGTCTCAGTCTGTCTAGGTGTCTGTTTGTCTGTGTCTGTTTCTGTCTGTCTGTGTGTCTGTGTGTCTGTCTGTCTGTCTGTCTGTGTCTCTGTCTCTGCCTGGGTGTCTGTCTGTCTGTCTGGGTCTCTGTCTGTCTGCCTGGGTGGGTATCTATCTATCTGTCTGTGTCTGTGTCTTTGTCTGTCTGGGTGTCTGTCTGTGTGTGTTTCTGTCTGTCTGGGTTTCTGTCTGTCTGAGTCTCTGTCTGTCTGGGTTTCAAACAAACAAACAAACAAAAAACTGCATAGTGTAGTTTAACCTTAGTTAAAGTCCATATTGATTCTTTAAACTATGCAGCATTAGTAGTTCTTAGCAGCTCGTTTTGATATCTTTCATCTTTAATTTTCTCACACAGTCATATCACAGATACACATGCCTTTAAGAAAATAAAACTCAAAAGGCTATTGTTTCTGCTAGGAGTATCTCACACATCATAAAACCACAGTGATAAGCATTTCTTCCAAACACCTCACGCTTGTCCAATTGTTGTTGTTTTTTTTTTTAAATCATTCACGTCTGTGAAATGAGCTTGAGCTAACAAGGTTGAAGCTAGCACTGAAAACATAACACACTCACTGGAGACTAGTCATCAAAACGTTAGTTAGTCATCCTCCTTAATCTTCTGGCAACACAGTATTATCCCGGACAACTTTAAGCTCTTTCGAACAACAATAACATCAAACTTAATCAATATATTTAACATTTACTCCATGTGGTTTCCAAAAGACTGCACTTGTGCTTGCGCTCATCTTGTTTTGTTTTTTCCACTTCCCGCTTCTTCCTCATTTCTACCTCGGATTTTTAGACCCATCAGTGAGCACAATGCGCCACCTTGTGGCGGAACATGCGCTACTACATACAATATCACAACACTTCAAATCAATATACTACATGTTAAATTTATGGGTTACAAGAGCCACAATTCTGCCAGGTGAAACGTCAATGTTACCTGATGAGCAGCCACACACGGTCTGGCCTTTGCACAGGTAACAGCTGCACTAACATTAAAAAACATAATATAAAAAAATAAATAAAATTAGAAGTCTACTGATACACAATAAATGCACAATACCAGCACCCACTCATAGTACATAGTAAGGAATGCATAGGACTTAAAAACTGTACCTGTTTGCTGGTGAAACTCTGATGAAGGCTGCAAAAACCCTCCTGTTACTGCCTCTCTGTTGTGCAGGACAAAGCGTGTGTGAACTGCAATAACACAGTCCTCACAAAGGAATGGGAGAGGCAGGCAGTCCAGACATCATTCTGATCTCACAGTCAGTAGCAGCCAACCCAGACGACGTCTCACAAGTCACTGCTGCGCCCGCTTCTCCATCCTCCAACAACTGAAGGAGTTCCTGACGAAGCACCTCAGTTTCAGGCACTAACAGAAAAAATAAAGAAATAAAGAAACTGTTGCTGAAATTCTCTGGAAAGCACTCACCAACACAAAATAAAGATCTTGAGTCAACCAATTGGTCCTTAAAGGTTTTGTCATTTTATTCTTGCAAGAGGAACAGTTCTACAAATGCACATTACAGTCTGCAAAAAAAGCTCAGGGTGGGGCAGTCCCACGCTGATTCTTATACACTTCTAAGGAGTATTCGTCATTATTATGGTTTGCTTAGCTAACTGTTGCAGGTGGCCACAATGGAATATGCTCATCACTATCAAATCTCACTAACAAGCTCTGCTGGACCGTGTGAACCAAGGTCAAGTTTATACATCAAACAACTACTGCTACAAACAACTTGCATAAATGAGATAAAGATTTCTAAGTGCAAGGTACTGAGTAAAACCAAACGAGACCATAAGACACACAGTGTTATACTTAAAAGCTTTTCAGAATATTAATGAGATCAGACATGGATATATATGGTTAAAAAAGAACACACAATCATGTAATATAAATTTCCTATTACATTTCCTTCCGTTTGATTATAAAAATCACACTATATGCAAAGGATATTAAAAAAAAATCAATTTCTCAACAACATCAACTGTGTCAATTCACGAGGATTCAAAAAACATCATCGTAATGAGAAACTGACCAACTTCATTCAGAAAATGGTATTGTCATTACGAGAGTTGAGATCTGAGTCTGAGTCAAGTAGGGTGGGGTTATAGTCAGGAATGTGGTGGGGAGTTTGCAAGAAATGGCCCACAGTTTGATCCACATATCTCTGAATCAGAGCTTTCATACAGGTGAGCAGGACTGTACAGAAACAGATCGTAAGAGGCATTACTAAAAAGATAGGAATGAGGATTTGGAGAATCAGTGTTCCCCATGGGCCAAAACGGCCGTAAAGCCAATCCATTGCTGAAACCCCTGCACCATCGGAGGGTTTGAAATGACTGGTAATGGTATTCAGGATATCAACCAATTGTGTGATATTGTCATGAGGATCAGGAGCTAACACACAGCACTGAGAGACAGTCAGATTGAGAGCTTTACACATGCCTCCTTCCAAAGCAAACAGATAATCCAACACCATTTCATGTTTCAGTGTGACTGCCCTGTAATTGTGATCTGCATTGTTAAGAAATTCAATAGCTGCTGTGTTCGCGGTCATGTAGGCAAATAATCAGCAGTGATGTTATCAATGTGATCAGCTAAGAAAGTCACCCCATACCATGGAAAGAGTCCAATACCCCATTTTTTTGCCCAAAGAAATACAATAATGGTAACAATCTTTAGAGGAGGAACCTGCCATGTCCGTTTATGCCGTCTGCTGCCGTTGGTGCTGTTTACTGTAGCATTAAAAAATGTTTCAAGTAGAATAACAGTTAGAGGCTTGCTTCAACCACATTAAACTTTTGGCGCTTTTATCTGTGGACATTTTATTGTTTTTATCCCTCAATATAAAGGTCATTCCTTTTGTTTTAAAGTCTGTGTAAAATCAGAATAATGTTCTGAGTTTGTCAGAACTTTTATTAACCACCCAGCCAAATTTGAATGATTAAAAATATCGACAAGTTTATAAAATTAGGTGTCAAAATCAGGTAAAAATGAACTCTCAGCTCCAGGACTGTGGACTCTGAGTGTGCTAAAGCCACGCCCACTCGTGGGACGACAGAGAAATATAATGGCGCTCTCTAAGCAGCGAAAAGTGGATCGTGAAAATCGAGCTTTCAACCTGGAATGGACAGATTGATTCATGTTCATTGTTCCCACTGGGAGCAGAAACCAGTGTGTCTCATATGTTCAGAGAGCGTGGCGCTTATTAAAAGTGCCAATGTGAAACGCCACTATGAGACAAAACACAAAGTTTTTCATCAAGTCTGAAGTCAGGTCACAGAAAATAAGCAGTCTCACATCCCAATATGATCAATCAATCGTTTTTCTGCTTTTGCACGCTTGAAAATGTCGCTCTCGTTAAACTAGTAAATATGACTTTGGGATTTATTTATTTTATACATTTAGTTTCTGTGGAACCATCAAGTTATGCCGCCATCTTGGTCTAAGCCCACCAAAAGAGTTTTTTGTGTATTAATGAATATTCTATATGTACTTGTGCCTTGAATTGTCCCTTGAGGGACTAATGAAGTATTTTGAATTGAATTCAAATGAACACGAGTCATATAAATGAGTATTGGTTCTCTTACTTTGTGTCTGAAGGTCCAGGTTCATGACTGAAGTTTAGAGGACGACCTTTGGACCGGTCACTCTTCTTAGACAGACAGCTGGATCCTGGAGACTCCGCTCTGTCCTCCTCTTCCTCACAAACATTCATCTTCTGGACTTCAGTCAGTCTGAGAGGTGAAACATGAACACTGACTGTGAGCTCAGGACAAAAGAAGTCTCAAGAGTCACAAACAAGACTGAGAGAACAGGAAGTCTCTCACACACACACACACACACACACACACAATTGTGATCATAATAGTAGTCATCAGCAGGACATGGGTCCCCCTCTTTACATTAACAATCTGCGTCACCAAGTGGAAATATTTTCAGCAAGTAAAGCTTAAGCATGCAGGAAATTAGTCAGAGAAATACTTTGGAGTTTATCTAACATAAAAATGTACTGTATGTGTCTATGTAAAAGCCTATACAAACCAGATCATTTTACATCATATTAAGTAGTTATGGAAACACATCTCAAGGGATTAAATACAGAAATACAAGATTAAGTATTATGGCTAACAGTAGATAACTTATAGGTTTAAGTGTAGACCATTTGCACAACAGTCATTTTGACATGAAAAGCTTCTGTTCAATTTAAGTGAAGCTGAATCTGAACCTTTGGCTAATGTGACATGTTTGCTCAACAAGACATATGTGAAAATGGTTTGTTATACTGGGTGTGGTGAAAACGAACATTATACAAAGAGATATTCTGCTGACACGATCACAAATCCTTTCTGTTCATCATCATGACCTTCTGTCTGCAGGATTTCTGAACAGTCTCCCTGATATGAACAACACATTGAGCCCTAATCACTCACTCAATCAAATCAAAGAATCAATAACAAATGGTGCACACACTGTAAGCAAGTGCACCCTTTGCCCGGCTGGCTCAGTCAAACTCTGAGTAGTACCTCAACCATGGGAAGTGATCTGTTTTTGTGTTTACCCTATGATAATACGCAGTGCAGCAAAATATGGACTAAGGTCTTTAAAGAATTATTTACAGAGAAACCGCCTCTGCCCAAAACAAGGTCCAATGAGAGTAGTGACTCATGTACCAATCAGAAAGGATGACGCCCAAAATAACAAACTGATCCAGCGGAGCTTTTGAGTGAAGCTGATCAGACCCACAGCTGTGTAATTTACTTATTCTCTCAAATAAAAGGACAACTCTTGTTTTGATGTCCTTTCTCAAAATAATGAACACGACACTAATCAATGTCATTAGTAGCACCTGTGTTTGTCTTATTCTATCATGTCAGAATAGCTGCTGTTAAATAGGTTCATAGATAGGTAAGTAATTATGGGCCAACCACTTGTTCCTTTTGGTGCACGATATGTGGTGCTTGATGTGGGAGGTTCAGTGGCATCTCCTCACTGTCTTCCTCCTCAGAGGCAGACGTTTCTGTGTAGATGCACTCAAAATAAATAAAACAGCAATAAAAAAAAAAACATGACACACAAAACCATCAATTGTTACAAGCTGAATCAACATTCAAAATGAGACTTAATCTCTGGCCTTGATGGCTCCATGATTGAGTGAATTGATCTCTCCCTGTCTGTATTATTTGTGTGTTAAACTTCAATAAAAATATTCATTACAAAATGAGGCTTAGTCTGTCAAAATTGACTGGGTCCTTGTGTCTGATCACACTGACTTGCCTGGTTAGTTCCAGGATGGGAGCTGCCAGGGCTGCTGATATGTGGGCTGGGGCCTGATCTGTGCTTCTTTACAAAAAAGTGGTAAATATCTCCCTTTCTCTTCATTGTTATCTGTCCCTATACAAAATAAGACTGCCTGGTTACACCTTTGTGTTGGGCCAAATCTTAAAACTATTTGCCCACATTCTCGTGCTGTAGCTTCATATCAACTACCAGGTTAGCTCCTATAAAATTAAACTGGATGATGTTGGCTAGTCAGTGCCAAAATAACTTGGCTATGACCTTCAAACAAGCTCCATGGACATTGAAATAATCTCTGGACGTTCATTACAGTTTAGTGTGAAATTCTTGCAAACTGAATTGATTTAAAGTCTCTAAATACACTTACTGTGAAAACTAACTATGTGGTTTTGGATGTGGTTTCCCATATCATCCTAATCTAGTGCTACGTAGCTTCAGGCTAACATTAGAATATAGTCTTTGATAACATTAGCCTACTCAAGCAGTTGAACTATTGAGGCAAAATCTCTTCTCCTCTGAACGTGCTGTCAAATTGTGAATAGTTCAAAACAAAGACTCATCTGGTGTCTGTGTCTCTGTGACTCTGTGACTGTCTGTCTGTCTGTGTCTCTGTCTGTCTGTGTGTCTGTCTGTCTGTCTGTGTGTCTGTCTGTCTATGTCTCTGTCTATCTATCTCTATGACTCTGTCTGTCGTTCTGTCTGTCTGTGTCTCTGTCTGTCTATCTGTGTCTCGGTCTGTCTGGGTGTCAGTCTGTCTGTCTGTATCTCTGTCTCGGTGTCTTCCTGTCTGTCTGGGTGTCTGTCTGGGTCTCAGTCTGTCTTGGTGTCTGTCTGTCTGTCTGGGTGCCTGTCTGTCTGGGTGGATCTCTGTCTGTCTGTGTCTCTGTCTTTCTGGGTGTGTGTCTGTCTACCTGTCTGTCTGTCTCTGTCTTTCTGGATGTCTGTTTGTGTCTCTGTCTGGGTGTCTGTCGGTCTATCTGTTGGTCTGTGTCTGTCTAGGTGTCTGTGTGTATGTCTGTCTGTCTACCTGTCTGTCTGTCTCTGTCTTTCTGGGTGTCTGGGTGTCTGTGTCTCTGTGATCATCTATCTCTTCTAAATCCTTTCTCATAATTTTGTTCTTCATTCCTACCTCATTTTTTGCAGCTTCTATTTTCTCCTTTAACACCTCCGGCTTTGTTATACTAAAACTCCCTTCCTTTGGGAAACCCCACTTCTCAACCGACACGTAAAAAAACGGTACCCATTTATCACCATATTTCTTTTTCATGCTTTGACAACAGTGAGAATCAGGACACTCTCTCACAATCTTGGACCCAGACGACCCCATTTTCCTGAGGAGTCTGCGTACGCCTTTAATCTTAGAAACGTCTACCTAAGATGTCCAGTTCTGCCTAGGTAACTGACTGACCTATCCTGATGTGTTGTATTTTAATCTCTTCCTGAGATTTTCCCTGTAGAGTACTTACTACTTAATACAAACACTATCATTAAATCTCTTACCGGAGATTTTCAGTGTAGAGTCCTTATTACACTTGTCCTAAGATGTGACCAGGATAACATTCTTCTCCATAGTTCAAGGACTGATTGACTCAATCAAAAATTGATCTTTAGCTTCATTTAACAATTGAAAATTAGCTTACCCTGAATTTAGGATGTTTCCTGTTAATTTGAGTTTGTTGGACCTTGAGGTGACAGCTTCTAGGTCCATGGAGAGGGTCCTCCAGTCTCGAATGAACTGAGGTGGAGGTGAGACACATTTGATCAGTCTCAAATGGCCATTCACCTTCCCTGGGTCCTGAGGGATCAGCCTGAGATCCCACTTCTGACACGTTCGTTGCTGAAATTTTCTGGAAAACACCCACCAATGCACAAAAATAAAGATCTTGAGTCAATCAATTTGTCTTTAAAGGTTTTGTCATTTTATTCTTGCAAGAAGAACAGTTCTACAAATGCACAAGACAGTCTGCAGAATATGTTCAGAGTGGGGTAGTCCCACGGTGATTCTTATTCACTTCTAGGAGTATTGCTCATTATTATGATTTACTTATCTGTCACAGGTGGCTATAATGGAATGTACTCATCACTATTAAACCTCACTAACAAGCTCTGCCTGACCGTGTGAACCAAGGTCAAGTTTATACAGCAAACAACTACTGTTACAAACAATTTGCATAATGAGAAATATTTCTAGGTGAAAGGTACTGAGTAAAACCAAACAAGACTATAAAGGCACACAGTTTTATACTCAAAAACTTTTCAGAATATTACTGAGATCAAACATGGCTATATATGGTTATAAAAAAGAACACACAATCATGTAATATAAATTTTCCATTATATTTCCCTCCTTTTGATTATAAAAACACATTAAAAACACATTCAACTTCTGTAAGTAGGGTTAACAGTATGATAATGCTCACAGTTCCTTTGATGCCACAGAGGCCTGTATGTCTGAACGGATGCCATAGCATGTTCTGCGACCTTCACAGCAGTGTGAGTGACCAGGAGGACCTGGAATGGTCCTAACCAGCAATGATGTCTCCAAGACTTTCTCCTCCTTTACCACAACGCAATCTCCAGGCTTAATGTCATGCAGAGGACCTGAGGCAGCTGGAGGTTGTGTACTGGCAACCTGTTGTCTAATGTCACAAAAAGATTTGGTTAAGAATATGTGTTTGTCTCTGTCTGGATGTCTGTATGGCTGTCTCTGTCTTTCTGGATGTCTGCCTGGGTGTCAGTCTGTCTGTCTGTCTGTCTGTGTGGGTGTCTGTCTGGGTGTCAGCCTGTCTGTCTGTGTGGGTGTCTGTCTGTGTGTCAGTCTGTCTGTCTGTGTGGGTATCTGTCTGTCTCTGTCTTTCTGTCTGTCTGTCTGTGTCTCTCTCTTGATGTCTGTCTGGGTATCTGGATGTGTCGGTGTCTGGGTGTCTGTGTCTCTTTCGGTCTGTGTCTCTGTCTGTCTGCGTGTGTGTCTGGGTATCTGTCTGTCTGCGTGTGTGTCTGGATGTCTGTCTGTCTGCGTGTGTGTCTGGGTGTCCGTCTGTCTGCGTGTGTGTCTGGGTGTCCGTCTGTCTGCGTGTGTGTCTACCTGTCTGTCTGTCTGTCTGTCTGTGTTTCTGAGTCTCTGTCTGTCTGGGTGTCTGTCTGTCTGGATCTCTGTCTGGATGTCTGTTTGTCTGTCTGCGTCTGTCTGTTTGTGTCTCTGTCTGTCTCTGTCTCTGTCTGTGAGTCTGGATGTGTCAGTGTCTGGGTGTCTGTCTGCGTGTGTCTCTTTCGATCTGTGTCTCTGTCTGTCTGTGTCTCTGTCTGTATGTCTGTATGTCTGTTTCTGTCTTTCTGGGTGTCAGTCTGTCTGTCTGTCTGTGTGGGTGTCTAGGTGTCTGTGTCTCTGTCTGTCTGTGTCTCTGTCTGGGTGTCTGGATGTGTCGGTGTCTGTGTCTCTGTCTGTCTGGGTGTCTGTTTGTCTGTCTCTGTCTGTCTGGGTGGGTATCTATCTGTCTGTGTCTGTCTGTGTCTCTGTCCGTCTCTGACTCTGTCTGTCTGTCTGTGTCTCTGTCTGGGTGTCTGGATGTGTCAGTGTCTGTCTGCGTCTCTGTCTGTCTGTCTGGGTGTCTATCTCTCTGGGTGTTTGTATCTGTTTGTGTGTGTGTGTGTGTGTGTGTGTGTGTGTTTGTGTGTGTCTGTCTGGGTGCCAGTCTGTCTAGGTGTCTGTCTGTGTCTCTGTCTGTCTGGGTGTCAGTCTGTCTGTCTGGGTGTCAGTCTGCCTGTCTGTCTCTGTCTGGTTGACTGCCTGTCTGTGTGGGTGTCTGCCTGTGTCTCAGTCTGTCTAGGTGTCTGTTTGTCTGTGTCTGTTTCTGTCTGTCTGTGTGTCTGTCTGTCTGTCTGTCTGTGTCTCTGTCTCTGCCTGGGTGTCTGTCTGTCTGTCTGGGTCTCTGTCTGTCTGCCTGGGTGGGTATCTATCTATCTGTCTGTGTCTGTGTCTTTGTCTGTCTGGGTGTCTGTCTGTGTGTGTTTCTGTCTGTCTGGGTTTCTGTCTGTCTGAGTCTCTGTCTGTCTGGGTTTCAAACAAACAAACAAAAAAAAAAACTGCATAGTGTAGTTTAACCTTAGTTAAAGTCCATATTGATTCTTTAAACTATGCAGCATTAGTAGTTCTTAGCAGCTCGTTTTGATATCTTTCATCTTTAATTTTCTCACACAGTCATATCACAGATACACATGCCTTTAAGAAAATAAAACTCAAAAGGCTATTGTTTCTGCTAGGAGTATCTCACACATCATAAAACCACAGTGATAAGCATTTCTTCCAAACACCTCACGCTTGTCCAATTGTTGTTGTTGTTTTTTTTTTTTTTAAATCATTCACGTCTGTGAAATGAGCTTGAGCTAACAAGGTTGAAGCTAGCACTGAAAACATAACACACTCACTGGAGACTAGTCATCAAAACATGTTAGTTAGTCATCCTCCTTAATCTTCTGGCAACACAGTATTATCCCGGACAACTTTAAGCTCTTTCGAACAACAATAACATCAAACTTAATCAATATATTTAACATTTACTCCATGTGGTTTCCAAAAGACTGCACTTGTGCTTGCGCTCATCTTGTTTTGTTTTTTCCACTTCCCGCTTCTTCCTCATTTCTACCTCGGATTTTTAGACCCATCAGTGAGCACAATGCGCCACCTTGTGGCGGAACATGCGCTACTACATACAATATCACAACACTTCAAATCAATATACTACATGTTAAATTTATGGGTTACAAGAGCCACAATTCTGCCAGGTGAAACGTCAATGTTACCTGATGAGCAGCCACACACGGTCTGGCCTTTGCACAGGTAACAGCTGCACTAACATTAAAAAACATAATATAAAAAAATAAATAAAATTAGAAGTCTACTGATACACAATAAATGCACAATACCAGCACCCACTCATAGTACATAGTAAGGAATGCATAGGACTTAAAAACTGTACCTGTTTGCTGGTGAAACTCTGATGAAGGCTGCAAAAACCCTCCTGTTACTGCCTCTCTGTTGTGCAGGACAAAGCGTGTGTGAACTGCAATAACACAGTCCTCACAAAGGAATGGGAGAGGCAGGCAGTCCAGACATCATTCTGATCTCACAGTCAGTAGCAGCCAACTCAGACGACGTCTCACAAGTCACTGCTGCGCCCGCTTCTCCATCCTCCAACAACTGAAGGAGTTCCTGACGAAGCACCTCAGTTTCAGGCACTAACAGAAAAAATAAAGAAATAAAGAAACTGTTGCTGAAATTCTCTGGAAAGCACTCACCAACACAAAATAAAGATCTTGAGTCAACCAATTGGTCCTTAAAGGTTTTGTCATTTTATTCTTGCAAGAGGAACAGTTCTACAAATGCACATTACAGTCTGCAAAAAAAGCTCAGGGTGGGGCAGTCCCACGCTGATTCTTATACACTTCTAAGGAGTATTCGTCATTATTATGGTTTGCTTAGCTAACTGTTGCAGGTGGCCACAATGGAATATGCTCATCACTATCAAATCTCACTAACAAGCTCTGCTGGACCGTGTGAACCAAGGTCAAGTTTATACATCAAACAACTACTGCTACAAACAACTTGCATAAATGAGATAAAGATTTCTAAGTGCAAGGTACTGAGTAAAACCAAACGAGACCATAAGACACACAGTGTTATACTTAAAAGCTTTTCAGAATATTAATGAGATCAGACATGGATATATATGGTTAAAAAAGAACACACAATCATGTAATATAAATTTCCTATTACATTTCCTTCCGTTTGATTATAAAAATCACACTATATGCAAAGGATATTAAAAAAAAATCAATTTCTCAACAACATCAACTGTGTCAATTCACGAGGATTCAAAAAACATCATCGTAATGAGAAACTGACCAACTTCATTCAGAAAATGGTATTGTCATTACGAGAGTTGAGATCTGAGTCAAGTAGGGTGGGGTTATAGTCAGGAATGTGGTGGGGAGTTTGCAAGAAATGGCCCACAGTTTGATCCACATATCTCTGAATCAGAGCTTTCATACAGGTGAGCAGGACTGTACAGAAACAGATCGTAAGAGGCATTACTAAAAAGATAGGAATGAGGATTTGGAGAATCAGTGTTCCCCATGGGCCAAAACGGCCGTAAAGCCAATCCATTGCTGAAACCCCTGCACCATCGGAGGGTTTGAAATGACTGGTAATGGTATTCAGGATATCAACCAATTGTGTGATATTGTCATGAGGATCAGGAGCTAACACACAGCACTGAGAGACAGTCAGATTGAGAGCTTTACACATGCCTCCTTCCAAAGCAAACAGATAATCCAACACCATTTCATGTTTCAGTGTGACTGCCCTGTAACTGTGATCTGCATTGTTAAGAAATTCAATAGCTGCTGTGTTCGCGGTCATGTAGGCAAATAATCAGCAGTGATGTTATCAATGTGATCAGCTAAGAAAGTCACCCCATACCATGGAAAGAGTCCAATACCCCATTTTTTCGCCCAAAGAAATACAATAATGGTAACGATCTTTAGAGGAGGAACCTGCCATGTCCGTTTATGCCGTCTGCTGCCGTTGGTGCTGTTTACTGTAGCATTAAAAAATGTTTCAAGTAGAATAACAGTTAGAGGCTTGCTTCAACCACATTAAACTTTTGGCGCTTTTATCTGTGGACATTTTATTGTTTTTATCCCTCAATATAAAGGTCATTCCTTTTGTTTTAAAGTCTGTGTAAAATCAGAATAATGTTCTGAGTTTGTCAGAACTTTTATTAACCACCCAGCCAAATTTGAATGATTAAAAATATCGACAAGTTTATAAAATTAGGTGTCAAAATCAGGTAAAAATGAACTCTCAGCTCCAGGACTGTGGACTCTGAGTGTGCTAAAGCCACGCCCACTCGTGGGACGACAGAGAAATATAATGGCGCTCTCTAAGCAGCGAAAAGTGGATCGTGAAAATCGAGCTTTCAACCTGGAATGGACAGATTGATTCATGTTCATTGTTCCCACTGGGAGCAGAAACCAGTGTGTCTCATATGTTCAGAGAGCGTGGCGCTTATTAAAAGTGCCAATGTGAAACGCCACTATGAGACAAAACACAAAGTTTTTCATCAAGTCTGAAGTCAGGTCACAGAAAATAAGCAGTCTCACATCCCAATATGATCAATCAATCGTTTTTCTGCTTTTGCACGCTTGAAAATGTCGCTCTCGTTAAACTAGTAAATATGACTTTGGGATTTATTTATTTTATACATTTAGTTTCTGTGGAACCATCAAGTTATGCCGCCATCTTGGTCTAAGCCCACCAAAAGAGTTTTTTGTGTATTAATGAATATTCTATATGTACTTGTGCCTTGAATTGTCCCTTGAGGGACTAATGAAGTATTTTGAATTGAATTCAAATGAACACGAGTCATATAAATGAGTATTGGTTCTCTTACTTTGTGTCTGAAGGTCCAGGTTCATGACTGAAGTTTAGAGGACGACCTTTGGACCGGTCACTCTTCTTAGACAGACAGCTGGATCCTGGAGACTCCGCTCTGTCCTCCTCTTCCTCACAAACATTCATCTTCTGGACTTCAGTCAGTCTGAGAGGTGAAACATGAACACTGACTGTGAGCTCAGGACAAAAGAAGTCTCAAGAGTCACAAACAAGACTGAGAGAACAGGAAGTCTCTCACACACACACACACACACACACACACACACACACACACACACACACACACACACACACACACACACACACACACACACACACAATTGTGATCATAATAGTAGTCATCAGCAGGACATGGGTCCCCCTCTTTACATTAACAATCTGCGTCACCAAGTGGAAATATTTTCAGCAAGTAAAGCTTAAGCATGCAGGAAATTAGTCAGAGAAATACTTTGGAGTTTATCTAACATAAAAATGTACTGTATGTGTCTATGTAAAAGCCTATACAAACCAGATCATTTTACATCATATTAAGTAGTTATGGAAACACATCTCAAGGGATTAAATACAGAAATACAAGATTAAGTATTATGGCTAACAGTAGATAACTTATAGGTTTAAGTGTAGACCATTTGCACAACAGTCATTTTGACATGAAAAGCTTCTGTTCAATTTAAGTGAAGCTGAATCTGAACCTTTGGCTAATGTGACATGTTTGCTCAACAAGACATATGTGAAAATGGTTTGTTATACTGGGTGTGGTGAAAACGAACATTATACAAAGAGATATTCTGCTGACACGATCACAAATCCTTTCTGTTCATCATCATGACCTTCTGTCTGCAGGATTTCTGAACAGTCTCCCTGATATGAACAACACATTGAGCCCTAATCACTCACTCAATCAAATCAAAGAATCAATAACAAATGGTGCACACACTGTAAGCAAGTGCACCCTTTGCCCGGCTGGCTCAGTCAAACTCTGAGTAGTACCTCAACCATGGGAAGTGATCTGTTTTTGTGTTTACCCTATGATAATACGCAGTGCAGCAAAATATGGACTAAGGTCTTTAAAGAATTATTTACAGAGAAACCGCCTCTGCCCAAAACAAGGTCCAATGAGAGTAGTGACTCATGTACCAATCAGAAAGGATGACGCCCAAAATAACAAACTGATCCAGCGGAGCTTTTGAGTGAAGCTGATCAGACCCACAGCTGTGTAATTTACTTATTCTCTCAAATAAAAGGACAACTCTTGTTTTGATGTCCTTTCTCAAAATAATCAACACGACACTAATCAATGTCATTAGTAGCACCTGTGTTTGTCTTATTCTATCATGTCAGAGTAGCTGCTGTTAAATAGGTTCATAGATAGGTAAGTAATTATGAGCCAACCACTTGTTCCTTTTGGTGCACGATATGTGGTGCTTGATGTGGGAGGTTCAGTGGCATCTCCTCACTGTCTTCCTCCTCAGAGGCAGACGTTTCTGTGTAGATGCACTCAAAATAAATAAAACAGCAATAAAAAAAAAACATGACACACAAAACCATCAATTGTTACAAGCTGAATCAACATTCAAAATGAGACTTAATCTCTGGCCTTGATGGCTCCATGATTGAGTGAATTGATCTCTCCCTGTCTGTATTATTTGTGTGTTAAACTTCAATAAAAATGTTCATTACAAAATGAGGCTTAGTCTGTCAAAATTGACTGGGTCCTTGTGTCTGATCACACTGACTTGCCTGGTTAGTTCCAGGATGGGAGCTGCCAGGGCTGCTGATATGTGGGCTGGGGCCTGATCTGTGCTTCTTTACAAAAAAGTGGTAAATATCTCCCTTTCTCTTCATTGTTATCTGTCCCTATACAAAATAAGACTGCCTGGTTACACCTTTGTGTTGGGCCAAATCTTAAAACTATTTGCCCACATTCTCGTGCTGTAGCTTCATATCAACTACCAGGTTAGCTCCTATAAAATTAAACTGGATGATGTTGGCTAGTCAGTGCCAAAATAACTTGGCTATGACCTTCAAACAAGCTCCATGGACATTGAAATAATCTCTGGACGTTCATTACAGTTTAGTGTGAAATTCTTGCAAACTGAATTGACTTAAAGTCTCTAAATACACTTACTGTGAAAACTAACTATGTGGTTTTGGATGTGGTTTCCCATATCATCCTAATCTAGTGCTACGTAGCTTCAGGCTAACATTAGAATATAGTCTTTGATAACATTAGCCTACTCAAGCAGTTGAACTATTGAGGCAAAATCTCTTCTCCTCTGAACGTGCTGTCAAATTGTGAATAGTTCAAAACAAAGACTCATCTGGTGTCTGTGTCTCTGTGACTCTGTGACTGTCTGTCTGTCTGTGTCTCTGTCTGTCTGTGTGTCTGTGTGTCTGTCTGTCTGTCTGTGTGTCTGTCTGTCTATGTCTCTGTCTATCTATCTCTATGACTCTGTCTGTCGTTCTGTCTGTCTGTGTCTCTGTCTGTCTATCTGTGTCTCGGTCTGTCTGGGTGTCAGTCTGTCTGTCTGTATCTCTGTCTCGGTGTCTTCCTGTCTGTCTGGGTGTCTGTCTGTGTCTCAGTCTGTCTGTCTGGGTGCCTGTCTGTCTGGGTGGATGTCTGTCTGTCTGTGTCTCTGTCTTTCTGGGTGTGTGTCTGTCTACCTGTCTGTCTGTCTCTGTCTTTCTGGATGTCTGTTTGTGTCTCTGTCTGGGTGTCTGTCGGTCTATCTGTTGGTCTGTGTCTGTCTAGGTGTCTGTGTGTATGTCTGTCTGTCTACCTGTCTGTCTGTCTGTCTCTGTCTTTCTGGGTGTCTGGGTGTCTGTGTCTCTGTGATCATCTATCTCTTCTAAATCCTTTCTCATAATTTTGTTCTTCATTCCTACCTCATTTTTTGCAGCTTCTATTTTCTCCTTTAACACCTCCGGCTTTGTTATACTAAAACTCCCTTCCTTTGGGAAACCCCACTTCTCAACCGACACGTAAAAAAACGGTACCCATTTATCACCATATTTCTTTTTCATGCTTTGACAACAGTGAGAATCAGGACACTCTCTCACAATCTTGGACCCAGACGACCCCATTTTCCTGAGGAGTCTGCGTACGCCTTTAATCTTAGAAACGTCTACCTAAGATGTCCAGTTCTGCCTAGGTAACTGACTGACCTATCCTGATGTGTTGTATTTTAATCTCTTCCTGAGATTTTCCCTGTAGAGTACTTACTACTTAATACAAACACTATCATTAAATCTCTTACCGGAGATTTTCAGTGTAGAGTCCTTATTACACTTGTCCTAAGATGTGACCAGGATAACATTCTTCTCCATAGTTCAAGGACTGATTGACTCAATCAAAAATTGATCTTTAGCTTCATTTAACAATTGAAAATTAGCTTACCCTGAATTTAGGATGTTTCCTGTTAATTTGAGTTTGTTGGACCTTGAGGTGACAGCTTCTAGGTCCATGGAGAGGGTCCTCCAGTCTCGAATGAACTGAGGTGGAGGTGAGACACATTTGATCAGTCTCAAATGGCCATTCACCTTCCCTGGGTCCTGAGGGATCAGCCTGAGATCCCACTTCTGACACGTTCGTTGCTGAAATTTTCTGGAAAACACCCACCAATGCACAAAAATAAAGATCTTGAGTCAATCAATTTGTCTTTAAAGGTTTTGTCATTTTATTCTTGCAAGAAGAACAGTTCTACAAATGCACAAGACAGTCTGCAGAATATGTTCAGAGTGGGGTAGTCCCACGGTGATTCTTATTCACTTCTAGGAGTATTGCTCATTATTATGATTTACTTATCTGTCACAGGTGGCTATAATGGAATGTACTCATCACTATTAAACCTCACTAACAAGCTCTGCCTGACCGTGTGAACCAAGGTCAAGTTTATACAGCAAACAACTACTGTTACAAACAATTTGCATAATGAGAAATATTTCTAGGTGAAAGGTACTGAGTAAAACCAAACAAGACTATAAAGGCACACAGTTTTATACTCAAAAACTTTTCAGAATATTACTGAGATCAAACATGGCTATATATGGTTATAAAAAAGAACACACAATCATGTAATATAAATTTTCCATTATATTTCCCTCCTTTTGATTATAAAAACACATTAAAAACACATTCAACTTCTGTAAGTAGGGTTAACAGTATGATAATGCTCACAGTTCCTTTGATGCCACAGAGGCCTGTATGTCTGAACGGATGCCATAGCATGTTCTGCGACCTTCACAGCAGTGTGAGTGACCAGGAGGACCTGGAATGGTCCTAACCAGCAATGATGTCTCCAAGACTTTCTCCTCCTTTACCACAACGCAATCTCCAGGCTTAATGTCATGCAGAGGACCTGAGGCAGCTGGAGGTTGTGTACTGGCAACCTGTTGTCTAATGTCACAAAAAGATTTGGTTAAGAATATGTGTTTGTCTCTGTCTGGATGTCTGTATGGCTGTCTCTGTCTTTCTGGATGTCTGCCTGGGTGTCAGTCTGTCTGTCTGTCTGTCTGTGTGGGTGTCTGTCTGGGTGTCAGCCTGTCTGTCTGTGTGGGTGTCTGTCTGTGTGTCAGTCTGTCTGTCTGTGTGGGTATCTGTCTGTCTCTGTCTGTCTGTCTGTCTGTCTGTCTGTCTGTGTCTCTCTCTTGATGTCTGTCTGGGTATCTGGATGTGTCGGTGTCTGGGTGTCTGTGTCTCTTTCGGTCTGTGTCTCTGTCTGTCTGCGTGTGTGTCTGGGTATCTGTCTGTCTGCGTGTGTGTCTGGATGTCTGTCTGTCTGCGTGTGTGTCTGGATGTCTGTCTGTCTGCGTGTGTGTCTGGGTGTCCGTCTGTCTGCGTGTGTGTCTGGGTGTCCGTCTGTCTGGGTGGGTATCTACCTGTCTGTCTGTCTGTCTGTCTGTGTTTCTGAGTCTCTGTCTGTCTGGGTGTCTGTCTGTCTGGATCTCTGTCTGGATGTCTGTTTGTCTGTCTCTGTCTGTCTGGGTGGGTATCTATCTGTCTGCGTCTGTCTGTTTGTGTCTCTGTCTGTCTCTGTCTCTGTCTGTGAGTCTGGATGTGTCAGTGTCTGGGTGTCTGTCTGCGTGTGTCTCTTTCGATCTGTGTCTCTGTCTGTCTGTGTCTCTGTCTGGATGTCTGTTTCTGTCTTTCTGGGTGTCTGTCTGGGTGTCAGTCTGTCTGTCTGTCTGTCTGTGTGGGTGTCTAGGTGTCTGTGTCTCTGTCTGTCTCTGTCTCTTTCTGGGTGTCTGGATGTGTCGGTGTCTGTGTCTCTGTCTGTCTGGGTGTCTGTTTGTCTGTCTCTGTCTGTCTGGGTGGGTATCTATCTGTCTGTGTCTGTCTGTGTCTCTGTCCGTCTCTGACTCTGTCTGTCTGTCTGGGTGTCTATCTCTCTGGGTGTTTGTATCTGTTTGTGTGTGTGTGTGTCTGTGTGTGTGTGTGTGTGTGTGTCTGTCTGTCTGTCTGTCTGGGTGCCAGTCTGTCTAGGTGTCTGTCTGTGTCTCTGTCTGTCTGGGTGTCAGTCTGTCTGTCTGGGTGTCAGTCTGCCTGTCTGTCTCTGTCTGGTTGACTGCCTGTCTGGGTGTCAGTCTGCCTGTGTCTCAGTCTGTCTAGGTGTCTGTTTGTCTGTGTCTGTTTCTGTCTGTCTGTCTGTCTGTGTCTCTGTCTCTGCCTGGGTGTCTGTCTGTCTGTCTGTCTGTCTGTCTGTCTGGGTCTCTGTCTGTCTGCCTGGGTGGGTATCTATCTATCTGTCTGTGTCTGTGTCTTTGTCTGTCTGGGTGTCTGTCTGTGTGTGTTTCTGTCTGTCTGGGTTTCTGTCTGTCTGAGTCTCTGTCTGTCTGGGTTTCTGTTTGTCTGTCTGGGTGGGTATCTATCTGTCTGTGTCTGTGTCTGTCTGTTTGTTTCTCTGTCTGTCTCTGACTCTATCTGTCTGTCTGTCTGTCTGTCTGTCTGTGTCTCTGTCTGGGTGTCTGGATGTGTCGGTGTCTGTGTCTCTGTCTGTCTGGGTGTCTGGATGTGTCGGTGTCTGTGTCTCTGTCTGTCTGGGTGTCTGGATGTGTCGGTGTCTGTGTCTCTGTCTGTCTGTGTCTCTGTCTGTCTGGGTGTTTGTATCTGTTTAGGTGTCTGTCTGTCTGGGTGTCTGTCTGTGTCTCTGTCTGTCTGGGCTTCTCCCCGTCTGTCTGTCTGCCTGTCTTGTCTGTCTGTCTGTCTGGGCTTCTCTCTGTCTGTGTCTGTCTTTGACCAGTACTAAGCAACATATTTCTACCTAGCTTTGTCATTTATAGATATTACAAGCTGAAAACAAAATTACAAATTCAGTCACAGCTCAACAAAGACATTCATTTTTTTCATGTTGTTTTCAAAGCAGTCTGGAAAATCCAAATGACCTTTTGACAAGTGCCCACATATATATCGTGGGGCAAGGTAATCCCAAACAAGATAGCAATGCACAATATGCACTAAAACCTGTAAACACTTCTATTGTGTATGTAGTGTGTGACAAAAAGGCCCCTTCCCAGTTATGTGTAACACCAATAGTAAGAGTGGTTAATCTGAGGAATAGTATGACACCAATATCTAAAATCTAAGTTCAGTTGGAGGATTAATAAGCAAAACACAAGTGTTATATTTAGGCAATAAACTGGCACATTTATTCACCATAAAAAAAAGTAACACTTCTCTCAATAAGTGCTATTTCACCTCTATGTTATGCTTTGATAAAATAGTAAAATAAAATACAGTATACCAGGTTTAAGTGAAATTAAGTGTACCTCAGTTTACCCCAGAAAAATACACTAGGCCTGGTTCAAGTGAAATTAAATGTACCTCGGTTTTTTTCCAGAATTCTGTAAGATATCACAAATAAGTGTAACACCCGCCTCATGTACCTATAGGGGGGGCCTGGGTTACTCTTATGATATTCCCTTTGTTTATGCTTTTAAATAAATAAAACACCACACAACCAAACTTGAAATGTAAAGACTCTTTAGTTGTAATGTTTTACGTTCAAAATAGATAAAGGTAAATTAAATAAATCACTTGGGTATAGTGAGAGTGTTAATATTGAACAGAAGTAGTACCCGTTTTTTCTATAATTCAGTCTCTTATAACATCAAATAAAATGAAGCAAAACTTTCAATACAGGATATGATGGACCCACACGCACTCTCTCTCACACACACACACACACACACCTGGTCCACACCAGTCTCTACAAGTTATCTATACCCCCTGTTGCAGGCCTGTGTCAAAGCTTGGGTGCGTTGGGGCCTAAAACAAACTGGCCGCTTCACTTTTAACAAGCAGAAGAAAAATAAAAGGCACGTGCAAATCCAGTACTCACAGCTCCCGACAGTTAGTGGGGTGAAGGGGACTGAACAGGTCACCGACAGGGCGCAGCAGCAGCAGCAGCAGCACACAGTCCAAGCGGGCCGACACGATCCACAGCTCACACACACACAGCAGGAAGGACGCAGATCCTACGTAGTTCACAGGAACTTTGCTTCCCTCTTTAATGCCGTCAAAACGTCCGTCTTCTCCTCCTAAATTAAATACACAAGCTAAATTCCAGGTCCACAGGGTGCTTCAGGCCGATTTAGGCTAAGCTCGAATTAACCAAATATGTTTATACAGAGCAGAGAGCAAGCTAATCACATACAACGCTAGCCTAAAGCTAACGGCTAATCGCGGTTAGGATTAACAGTTTGTTTTATACTGTACAGCTTAATTACAGTTTTCAACAACACTCATATGCTCATAATTACCTCTCGATTGGTCACAAAGTTCTTCACATCAGGTAACTGGCCGTTCCCCATAAAAATAACAACTCTGGTCCACCAAATCACTCCAACACGGACTCGGTCAAGGTAACTCTTCTCCCCCCTCTCCTCGCTCTGCGCACCTCACTCACAACATCCCGCTATGTCCCACCCCCTCACCTACAGACTGCCCTGCGATTGGCCGGAGTTACCCGAGCTCTACACATGCCAATCCTGTCAAAGAAATGAATGATTGACAACTCACAAAACTAGTAATAATACAGTGAGGCTAAATAACACACAATGACTCATATCTCACTAACACTATGAAATGAAATGGCATAACTTGTCTTTTAACAGATCACTTCTTTTGCATTTTTTAATCGTTCTGCATTTTAACCATATTTATGAATTTTTACCCACTTCAATACATAATGAACTTTTATGAATTATGAATTATTGTTATCAAAATATATCAGTTATTTTAGCAAGGGCTACATAAGAAATAAAACAAAATGACTCAATTGGCCAATGTAAATTACTGTACCTGGGTACTTAGGATAAGTAACTTAAATAAAATCACCTCCTAAGTCTCAGTTCAGTTGTGTAGCCCCACCCCCCCCCCCCCCCCCCACCCCCCTTTTGTTTATTGTTTTGTCAAATCTTATCTGGAATCCAGTTAAAGCTGTCCAGTTGCATCCCGATCCACGGAGTGGCTCCACTTGAAGCCGCAGTAGCGGACGGACTGACGCTGTCCCTCTGAAACCACCGCAGTTCCCTTCCCTCCTCTCAGAAGTCAACCATCAAAAAAACAACAAAAAAAAAAAAACAACCTGCATAGTGTAGTTTAACCTTAGTTAAAGTCCATATTGATTCTTTAAACTATGCAGCATTAGTAGTTCTTAGCAGCTCGTTTTGATATATTTCATCTTTAATTTTCTCACACAGTCATATCACAAATACACATACATACATTTAAGAAAATAAAACTCAGAAGGCTATTGTTTCTGCTAGGAGTATCTCACACATCATAAAACCACAGTGATAAGCATTTCTTCCAAACACCTCACGCTTGTCCAATTTTTTTTTTTTTAAATCATTCACGTCTGTGAAATGAGCTAGAGCTAACAAGGTTGAAGCTAGCACTGAAAACACAACACACTCACCAGAGACTAGTCATCAAAACACGTTAGTCATCCTCCTTAATCTTCTGGCAACACAGCATTATCCCGGACAACTTTAAGCTCTTCTCAAACAACAATAACGTCAAACTTAATTAATATATTTAACATTTACTCCATGCGGTTTCCAAAAGACTGCACTTGTGCTTGCACTCATCTTATTTTGTTTTTTTCCACTTCCCGCTTCTTCCTCATTTCTACCTCGGATTTTTAGACCCATT
Organism: Sciaenops ocellatus; assembly: GCA_033000465.1. NCBI lineage: Eukaryota > Metazoa > Chordata > Actinopteri > Sciaenidae > Sciaenops > Sciaenops ocellatus. Next base: position 194,959 of record CP136889.1, read on the forward strand.
GGTGAGCTCAATGCGACACCTTGTGGTGGAACATGCGCTACTACATACAATATCACAACACTTCAAATCAATATACTACATGTTAAATTTATGGGTTACAAGAGCCACAATTCTGCCAGGTGAAACATCAATGTTACCTTCTGAGCAGCCACATGGTCTGGCCTTTGCACAGGTAACAGCCGCACTAACATTAAAACACATAATATAAAAAATAAATAAAATTAGAAGTCTACTGATACACAATAAATGCAAAATAACAGCACCCACTCATAATACATAGTAAGGAATGCATAGGACTTACCTGTTTGCTGGTGAAACTCTGATAAAGGCTGCAAAAACCCTCCTGTTACTGCCTCTCTGTTGTGCAGGACAAAGCGTGTGTGAACTGCAATAACACAGTCCTCACAAAGGAAAGGGAGAGGCAGGCAGTCCAGACATCTCACAACAACTTGTTTGCCACACTGACACACACAGTGTGGATGTGGATCCAGAGTAGCTAATATATTTTCAATAAGAGAAGGCCTGGCCTCTTTCCACTTTTGCGAGGACACCGTGTTTCTGATCTCACAGTCAGTAGCAGCCAACTCAGACGACATCTCACAAGTCACTGCTGCGCCCTCTTCTCCATCCCCCAACAACTGAAGGAGTTCCTGACGAAGCACCTCAGTTTCAGGCACTAACAGAAAAAATAAAGAAATAAAGAAACTGTTGCTGAAATTCTCTGGAAAACACTCACCACCACAAAATAAAGATCTTGAGTCAATCAATTGGTCCTTAAAGGTTTTGTCATTTTATTCTTGCAAGAGGAACAGTTCTACAACTGCACATTACAGTCTGCAGAAAATGCTCAGGGTGGGGCAGTCCCACGCTGATTCTTATACACTTCTAAGGAGTATTCGTCATTATTATGGTTTGCTTAGCTAACTGTTGCAGGTGGCCACAATGGAATATGCTCATCACAATCAAATCTCATTAACAAGCTCTGCTGGACCGTGTGAACCAAGGTCAAGTTTATACATCAAACAACTACTGCTACAAACAACTTGCATAAATGAGATAAAAATTTCTAAGTGCAAGGTAATGAGTAAAACCAAACAAGACTATAAGGCACACAGTGTTATACTTAAAAACTTTTCAGAATATTACTGAGATCAGACATGGATATATATATGGTTAAAAAAGAACACACAATCGTGTAATATTAATTTTCTATTACATTTCCCTCCTTTTGATTATAAAAAGGTTATTGTCGGAAGTTTTATTAACCACCCAGCCAAATTTGAATGATTAAAAATATCGACAAGTTTATAAAATTAGGTGTCAAAATCAGGTAAAAATGAATTCTCAGCTCCAGGACTGTGGACTGTGGACATATAATGGCGCTCTCTAAGCAGCGAAAAGTGGATCGTGAAAATCGAGCTTTCAACCTGGAATGGACAGATTGATTCATGTTCATTGTTCCCACTGGGAGCAGAAACCAGTGTGTCTCATATGTTCAGAGAGCATGGTGCTTATTAAAAGTGCCAACGTGAAACGCCACTATGAGACAAAACACAAAGTTTTTCATCAAGTCTGAAGTAGATGTAGAGTTCAATGTTAAGTGACAATAAATATTGTTCAAACTTTATTTAACAGTCACGTGCAGATGTTGATACAACCACGAGGCTACTTCAATATCACACTAATTCATAACGCAACTTTGACATTATGATGTTACGGACCTTCGCTTGAGGACATTTTCTCTAACTGGACCTCTTCAGATTTAAGTTGAATCCTCCTGGTCTATCCCGTCCATCTATTGAACTCCACTGAGCTAGCCTGCTCCTTGTTCTCAGTTCTTAGCTCGTTTTTCTGCTTTTGCACAGTTGAAAATGTCGCTCTCGTTAAACTAGTAAATATAACTTTGGGCTTTATTTATTTTATACATTTATTTTGTGTGGAAGCATCAAGTTATGCCGCCATCTTGGTCTAAGCCCACCAAAAGAGTTTTTTGTGTGTTAATGAATATTCTATGTGTACTTGTGCCTTGAATTGTCCCTTGAGGGACTAATGATGTATTATGAATTGAATTCAAATGATCGGGCAGAGGTAAGTGAACACGAGTCATATAAATGAGTATCAGTTCTCTTACTTTGTGTCTGAAGGTCTAGGTTCATGACTGAAGTTTAGAGGACGACCTTTGGACCGGTCACTCTTCATAGACAGACAGCTTGATCCTGGAGTCTCTGCTCTGTCCTCCTCTTCCTCACAAACATTCATCTTCTGGACTTCAGTCAGTCTGAGAGGTGAAACGTGAACACTGACTGTGAGCTCAGGACACAAGAAGTCTCAAGAGTCACAAACAAGACTGAGAGAACAGGAAGTCTCACTCACACACACACACACACAAACACACACACACACACACACACACAATTGTGATCATAATAGCAGCCATCAGCAGGACATGGGCCCCCCTCTTTACATTATCACCAAGTGGAAATATTTTCAGCAAGTAAAGCATGCAGGAAATTAATGAGAGAAATATTTTGGAGTTTATTTAACATAAAAATGTACTGTATGTGCCTATTCAAAAGCCTATACAAACCAGATCATTTTACATCATATTAAGTAGTTATGGGCACACATCTCAAGGGATTAAATACAGAAATACAAGATTAAGTATTATGGCTAACAGTAGATAGCTTATAGGTTTAAGTGTAGACCATTTGCACAACAGTCATTTTGACATGAAAAGCTTCTGTTCAATTTAAGTGAAGCTGAATCTGGACCTTTGGCTAATGTGACATGTTTGTTCAACAAGACATATGTGAAAATGGTTTGTTATACTGAGTGTTGGGAAAATGAACATTATACAAAGAGATATTCTGCTGACATGATCACAAATCCTTTCTGTTCATCATCATGACCTTTTGTCCGCAGGATTTCTGAACAGTCTCCCTGATATGAACAACACATTGAGCCCTAATCACTCACTCAATCAAATCAAAGAATCAATAACTAATGGTGCACACACTGTAAGCAAGCGAACCCTTTGCCCGGCTGGCTCAGTCAAACTCTGAGTAGTACCTCAACCATGGGAAGTGATCTGTTTTTGTGTTTACCCTATGATAATACGCAGTGCAGCAAAATATGGACTAAGGTCTTTAAAGAATTATTTACAGAGAAACCGCCTCTGCCCAGGGCGAGGTTAGGTGAAAGACGCAGTCCCCTGCAGTTGAGGGGTACTCCGGGGGGCACGGGCTCACGGAGCTCCTGGGAGAGTGGCTATTATAAAAAATATTTGGTTATCCTAAAATAGTTTTATAAAAAAAGTTATAAAATATTCCCCCCTGCTCTGCAAGGTTGATAAAAATCCCGATGTGATATGTTTGTTAATTTAAATCTTTATCAATATGCTCCAGTCTCCCAGGGTCTCTAAGTAAAATCATGGAAGCCTTTAAGATCAGAATGCACACTGACAATAAAATACCTATATGTATTTATATTTATATTTAAATAGCTAAAATAAATAAATAAATAAATAATAAATCAGAATAAAATAAGTGCTGTAAAAGTGCTCATAGGAAAAGTGCCACACAAAGATAAAGTAAGTGCTCAGACCAATGCAAAAACAAGTTAAAATACACACAGTCACCCATGTAAAAAGGGTAGATAAAATAATATATACACACACACAGGTATAAAAGAAATTCATATAGATATATACAAAATACACACACACACACACATGCAGGATAAAAATGCATATTGAAAAAAGTGTCCATTCTCATATCAAAAGCGTAGGAGAGGACCTGGGGGACCAGGAGGTTGTATTTCTAGTAAATACCGAAAAAGGTTTCTTTATCAAGTGGAAATGGATTCATTAGTTGTATTTTTCATTCAGGCCAAGCGTCTCTATTGTTTTTAGTAAATGAATCCACTTCCTCTCTGTGGCTCGTCTCTGCACAGTGGTCCAATTCAAATTGCTCTCCAGGCCCATGCTCTGTACATTGTGTTGGCCATGGAGTTTAAAATGTTCATATAGCACGCTTGTGCCATTCCCACTATTCATTTTGTAGAAGTGTTGTTTCACTCTGGTTCTGATGTCGTGCCTGGTCTCCCCCACATAAAGTTTGTGGCAGGCCCTGCATTTTACAGCATAAACCACGTTATTTGTTGTTGGTTTCAGGGCCTGCCACAGGTTTGAGCAAGTGGGTTAAAAATGTCGAGGAGATGAACAAAGCCAATGTCCGAGCCTCGAAGCACCTCCCATATGATTTATGATTGTTTTTGTTAAGGTCAGAGTGGACCAGGAGATCTTTTAGGTTTTTATATCTTCGACAGGCGGAGATCAGTCGGCAATCCCTCAGTGTGTCGCAGTCCAACCTCACCCCCTCAAAATTTGTCTTAAGAGATGACAAAAGTGTCTTTAAGTTCTCCAAGTATGTTACTATGATGGGGACGAGGGTGGATCCGGACGGCCGAGGGCAGATGTTATCATATTTATATTCAAATGACTGGCCGGTCTCCGCCTTGATACTCCTGAGGAAGCGCTTCGAGTAACCCCTGGTCCTCAGTGCACCAAACAGAATCTCGGTGGCCTCTTCCACATCTTCTCTGAAGGTGCAGATTCTGTGGAAACGGATCAGCTGGGATTTAATCAGGCCCCTGTAGGTATGCTTGGGGTGATAACTGCTTTTATGGAGTAGTGCGTGGCAGTGTGTCCTTGAAATAGACCAAAGGCCAGTGTTTTGTTTTGGTCGCCAGAGGCATGGAAGAAGACGCGTGTGTCAAGGAACTCGACTGTGGCGGGTTGTAAGTTTTGCTTGAGTTTTATTTTTGGGTGGTGTGAGTTTAAAATGTCCATGAAGGTGTCAAATTCCTGCTGTGTGTTGTCCCAGAGGCCGAAGATGTCGTCCAAGTACCGGAAATACAGGAGGGGTTTGATGGGTAATTTAGTGAAGGCCGTTTCCTCCCAATGGGCCAGGTAGATGTTTGCATATGCAGGTGCATATTTGCGGCCCATAGAACAGCCGCACAACTGGAGATAGTACTGGTTGTTGAACATGAAGTTATTTCTGGTGAGTGTGATGTTGAGCAACTGTAAAATATGGCTGTCGGGTCTGGCTGGGTTTGGATGTTTATTGAAAATGTGCTGGATGGCATTAAGGCCAAGTGGGGTTTCAATGTTGGTATACAATGAATCTATGTCTATTGAAAAAAGGAAGGTGTGGGTAGGTACCTGAAGGTTTTTTATTTTATTTACAAAATCGTAAGTATATGAATGTAACTGGGGTGAAGTTTGGAGAGTGGGTTGATGAAATAATCTATGTATTCTGTAATTCTGTATGCTTCTGAGCCGCAGTCGCTGACAATAAGTCGGCCGACCGGAACAACAGAGGGGACCGTCCACGTCCCAGGAGGCTTATGGATCTTGGGAAGCAGGTAGAAGAGGCGGGGCCTGGGTTCATCCGGGCCATCCAGGTATTGCTTTTGTTTGATAGTGATGAATTTGTGGGTGTAGAGTGTGTGTGTAATCTGCCTAACTAGTGTCTGTGTGTCCAAATGTAGTGGATGTTGTAAAGGTTTGTAATATGTGCTGTTGTTTAACTGTCTGTGTGCTTCTAGTATGTAATTGTCCCTATCCTGAATGACTATTTGGCCCCCCTTGTATGCTAGTTTTATGACTATGTGTTTGCAATTACCTAATGTTTTGATGATATGTTTGTGTTCCTGACTAATGTTGGGTGCTCTGTGTAGGTGGGGTTGCCAATGTGTTAATCCTTGGTTATTTTTATGGATCAAATCAAATCAAAGCAAATTTTATTTGTATAGCCCAAATTCACAAAACACATTTTGCCTCAGAGGGCTTTACAATCTGTACAGGGAGTGACACCCTCTGTCCTTAGACCCTCGGTTCGAGTGAGGAAAAACTTGCCCACAAAAAAAAACCCCTTTTAACAGGGAAAAAAAGGTGGAAGAAACCTCAGGAAGAGCCACAGAGGAGGGATCCCTCTCCCAGGACGGACAGACGTGCAATAGATGTCACATGTACAGAACAAATCAACAGAGACATATTGTACAATTACAGTAAATGATAAAATGATTACAGTATACAGAGTACACAGAGATATGGTAACAATAATGACAGTAATAATATATGTAGTGGACGTCGTGCAGGACCACAGCAGCAGCCACGATCCATGAGAACCTGCTGGACGAGAGAGCACAGAAACTCTGGGGAAGAAGTTTAGTTAGTGACATGCATTAACATGCATTAATGAGACATGCATGTTTACAGATGGAGATGGTGATGGGGAGAGAGAGCGAGAGAGAGAGAGCGAGAAAGAGAGAGAGAGAGAGAGAGAGAGATTTGAGTAGAGTTTTCAGTAAAGGGAGATGTGACTACATCTTCAACCAGTACCATGCCTGGCTAGGCATAACGCTGAGAGAGAGAGACAGAGAGAGAAAGGAGGGAGAGGGAGTCCCCCGGCAGTCTAGTCCTATAGCAGCATAACTAAGGGATCAGTTGTGCAATGGTAGGTGACATGGTGTCCGTGTGTAGCTGCCAATGGGACGGCCCGGTGAAGGGTACAGGCTCCCGACCCTGTGCCCCATGAAAGTGATCCAACAGTTTAAGCCTCCTGTGGAAAGTGTGGAGTTCCCCCTGAGCTGTGGTCGGGTGGGTGGGCAGGATGTGGGTATGAAGGTGAGACCTTTTTCCAGTATCTCCAGTTGCGCAGCTGTGAGGGAGAAAACGGCAGAGAGATTAGTTATGTCAGACTGATGGGAGGGACATGTAGGTGAACAGTTGGCTCCCGTTAGTGGTTTAATTGTTGTTTCCAGTACTTGAACAACATCCCAGCCGTCTCCCCAGTCCAATGTATATTGTCTCTCTGTACCTGAAAGAGTATTGGGTTAATTTCCGGGATGAAGTTGCACTTGGATGATATTACATTATTAAGTTTGTCAAGGAGTGATTTCTTTCTTGGGTCCAATTGGTGAGAAAAGTTTATGATGGGGATGTATATGGTGGCGTTGGGGAAGGTGTTCTGGCTGGTGCTCCACATCTGCTGTAACTGTTTGATGAATGTGGAGGGGTCGTGTTCCGATAGGCCGTTATTGAGTCCAACTGAGAGTATGACTTGTGTTGTAGTATGACATATTGGAATTTTCTTGAGCATGGCTGTAATGTGGTGGAAGTTGGCTCCTGGATAACTGTCTATTTGTATGTTTGGGTCTGTAAATGGTGGGTTCTGGGCTATTTCGAGTCCCCTATAATCAGCGTCCTCTTACACACCTCCAGCGAC
>CP136889.1:212250-224108 GCA_033000465.1 Sciaenops ocellatus
GGGTTAGGGTTAGGGTTAGGGTTAGGGTTAGGGTTAGGGTTAGGGTTAGGGTTAGGGTTAGGGTTAGGGTTAGGGTTAGGGTTAGGGTTAGGGTTAGGGTTAGGGTTAGGGTTAGGGTTAGGGTTAGGGTTAGGGTTAGGGTTAGGGTTAGGGTTAGGGTTAGGGTTAGGGTTAGGGTTAGGGTTAGGGTTAGGGTTAGGGTTAGGGTTAGGGTTAGGGTTAGGGTTAGGGTTAGGGTTAGGGTTAGGGTTAGGGTTAGGGTTAGGGTTAGGGTTAGGGTTAGGGTTAGGGTTAGGGTTAGGGTTAGGGTTAGGGTTAGGGTTAGGGTTAGGGTTAGGGTTAGGGTTAGGGTTAGGGTTAGGGTTAGGGTTAGGGTTAGGGTTAGGGTTAGGGTTAGGGTTAGGGTTAGGGTTAGGGTTAGGGTTAGGGTTAGGGTTAGGGTTAGGGTTAGGGTTAGGGTTAGGGTTAGGGTTAGGGTTAGGGTTAGGGTTAGGGTTAGGGTTAGGGTTAGGGTTAGGGTTAGGGTTAGGGTTAGGGTTAGGGTTAGGGTTAGGGTTAGGGTTAGGGTTAGGGTTAGGGTTAGGGTTAGGGTTAGGGTTAGGGTTAGGGTTAGGGTTAGGGTTAGGGTTAGGGTTAGGGTTAGGGTTAGGGTTAGGGTTAGGGTTAGGGTTAGGGTTAGGGTTAGGGTTAGGGTTAGGGTTAGGGTTAGGGTTAGGGTTAGGGTTAGGGTTAGGGTTAGGGTTAGGGTTAGGGTTAGGGTTAGGGTTAGGGTTAGGGTTAGGGTTAGGGTTAGGGTTAGGGTTAGGGTTAGGGTTAGGGTTAGGGTTAGGGTTAGGGTTAGGGTTAGGGTTAGGGTTAGGGTTAGGGTTAGGGTTAGGGTTAGGGTTAGGGTTAGGGTTAGGGTTAGGGTTAGGGTTAGGGTTAGGGTTAGGGTTAGGGTTAGGGTTAGGGTTAGGGTTAGGGTTAGGGTTAGGGTTAGGGTTAGGGTTAGGGTTAGGGTTAGGGTTAGGGTTAGGGTTAGGGTTAGGGTTAGGGTTAGGGTTAGGGTTAGGGTTAGGGTTAGGGTTAGGGTTAGGGTTAGGGTTAGGGTTAGGGTTAGGGTTAGGGTTAGGGTTAGGGTTAGGGTTAGGGTTAGGGTTAGGGTTAGGGTTAGGGTTAGGGTTAGGGTTAGGGTTAGGGTTAGGGTTAGGGTTAGGGTTAGGGTTAGGGTTAGGGTTAGGGTTAGGGTTAGGGTTAGGGTTAGGGTTAGGGTTAGGGTTAGGGTTAGGGTTAGGGTTAGGGTTAGGGTTAGGGTTAGGGTTAGGGTTAGGGTTAGGGTTAGGGTTAGGGTTAGGGTTAGGGTTAGGGTTAGGGTTAGGGTTAGGGTTAGGGTTAGGGTTAGGGTTAGGGTTAGGGTTAGGGTTAGGGTTAGGGTTAGGGTTAGGGTTAGGGTTAGGGTTAGGGTTAGGGTTAGGGTTAGGGTTAGGGTTAGGGTTAGGGTTAGGGTTAGGGTTAGGGTTAGGGTTAGGGTTAGGGTTAGGGTTAGGGTTAGGGTTAGGGTTAGGGTTAGGGTTAGGGTTAGGGTTAGGGTTAGGGTTAGGGTTAGGGTTAGGGTTAGGGTTAGGGTTAGGGTTAGGGTTAGGGTTAGGGTTAGGGTTAGGGTTAGGGTTAGGGTTAGGGTTAGGGTTAGGGTTAGGGTTAGGGTTAGGGTTAGGGTTAGGGTTAGGGTTAGGGTTAGGGTTAGGGTTAGGGTTAGGGTTAGGGTTAGGGTTAGGGTTAGGGTTAGGGTTAGGGTTAGGGTTAGGGTTAGGGTTAGGGTTAGGGTTAGGGTTAGGGTTAGGGTTAGGGTTAGGGTTAGGGTTAGGGTTAGGGTTAGGGTTAGGGTTAGGGTTAGGGTTAGGGTTAGGGTTAGGGTTAGGGTTAGGGTTAGGGTTAGGGTTAGGGTTAGGGTTAGGGTTAGGGTTAGGGTTAGGGTTAGGGTTAGGGTTAGGGTTAGGGTTAGGGTTAGGGTTAGGGTTAGGGTTAGGGTTAGGGTTAGGGTTAGGGTTAGGGTTAGGGTTAGGGTTAGGGTTAGGGTTAGGGTTAGGGTTAGGGTTAGGGTTAGGGTTAGGGTTAGGGTTAGGGTTAGGGTTAGGGTTAGGGTTAGGGTTAGGGTTAGGGTTAGGGTTAGGGTTAGGGTTAGGGTTAGGGTTAGGGTTAGGGTTAGGGTTAGGGTTAGGGTTAGGGTTAGGGTTAGGGTTAGGGTTAGGGTTAGGGTTAGGGTTAGGGTTAGGGTTAGGGTTAGGGTTAGGGTTAGGGTTAGGGTTAGGGTTAGGGTTAGGGTTAGGGTTAGGGTTAGGGTTAGGGTTAGGGTTAGGGTTAGGGTTAGGGTTAGGGTTAGGGTTAGGGTTAGGGTTAGGGTTAGGGTTAGGGTTAGGGTTAGGGTTAGGGTTAGGGTTAGGGTTAGGGTTAGGGTTAGGGTTAGGGTTAGGGTTAGGGTTAGGGTTAGGGTTAGGGTTAGGGTTAGGGTTAGGGTTAGGGTTAGGGTTAGGGTTAGGGTTAGGGTTAGGGTTAGGGTTAGGGTTAGGGTTAGGGTTAGGGTTAGGGTTAGGGTTAGGGTTAGGGTTAGGGTTAGGGTTAGGGTTAGGGTTAGGGTTAGGGTTAGGGTTAGGGTTAGGGTTAGGGTTAGGGTTAGGGTTAGGGTTAGGGTTAGGGTTAGGGTTAGGGTTAGGGTTAGGGTTAGGGTTAGGGTTAGGGTTAGGGTTAGGGTTAGGGTTAGGGTTAGGGTTAGGGTTAGGGTTAGGGTTAGGGTTAGGGTTAGGGTTAGGGTTAGGGTTAGGGTTAGGGTTAGGGTTAGGGTTAGGGTTAGGGTTAGGGTTAGGGTTAGGGTTAGGGTTAGGGTTAGGGTTAGGGTTAGGGTTAGGGTTAGGGTTAGGGTTAGGGTTAGGGTTAGGGTTAGGGTTAGGGTTAGGGTTAGGGTTAGGGTTAGGGTTAGGGTTAGGGTTAGGGTTAGGGTTAGGGTTAGGGTTAGGGTTAGGGTTAGGGTTAGGGTTAGGGTTAGGGTTAGGGTTAGGGTTAGGGTTAGGGTTAGGGTTAGGGTTAGGGTTAGGGTTAGGGTTAGGGTTAGGGTTAGGGTTAGGGTTAGGGTTAGGGTTAGGGTTAGGGTTAGGGTTAGGGTTAGGGTTAGGGTTAGGGTTAGGGTTAGGGTTAGGGTTAGGGTTAGGGTTAGGGTTAGGGTTAGGGTTAGGGTTAGGGTTAGGGTTAGGGTTAGGGTTAGGGTTAGGGTTAGGGTTAGGGTTAGGGTTAGGGTTAGGGTTAGGGTTAGGGTTAGGGTTAGGGTTAGGGTTAGGGTTAGGGTTAGGGTTAGGGTTAGGGTTAGGGTTAGGGTTAGGGTTAGGGTTAGGGTTAGGGTTAGGGTTAGGGTTAGGGTTAGGGTTAGGGTTAGGGTTAGGGTTAGGGTTAGGGTTAGGGTTAGGGTTAGGGTTAGGGTTAGGGTTAGGGTTAGGGTTAGGGTTAGGGTTAGGGTTAGGGTTAGGGTTAGGGTTAGGGTTAGGGTTAGGGTTAGGGTTAGGGTTAGGGTTAGGGTTAGGGTTAGGGTTAGGGTTAGGGTTAGGGTTAGGGTTAGGGTTAGGGTTAGGGTTAGGGTTAGGGTTAGGGTTAGGGTTAGGGTTAGGGTTAGGGTTAGGGTTAGGGTTAGGGTTAGGGTTAGGGTTAGGGTTAGGGTTAGGGTTAGGGTTAGGGTTAGGGTTAGGGTTAGGGTTAGGGTTAGGGTTAGGGTTAGGGTTAGGGTTAGGGTTAGGGTTAGGGTTAGGGTTAGGGTTAGGGTTAGGGTTAGGGTTAGGGTTAGGGTTAGGGTTAGGGTTAGGGTTAGGGTTAGGGTTAGGGTTAGGGTTAGGGTTAGGGTTAGGGTTAGGGTTAGGGTTAGGGTTAGGGTTAGGGTTAGGGTTAGGGTTAGGGTTAGGGTTAGGGTTAGGGTTAGGGTTAGGGTTAGGGTTAGGGTTAGGGTTAGGGTTAGGGTTAGGGTTAGGGTTAGGGTTAGGGTTAGGGTTAGGGTTAGGGTTAGGGTTAGGGTTAGGGTTAGGGTTAGGGTTAGGGTTAGGGTTAGGGTTAGGGTTAGGGTTAGGGTTAGGGTTAGGGTTAGGGTTAGGGTTAGGGTTAGGGTTAGGGTTAGGGTTAGGGTTAGGGTTAGGGTTAGGGTTAGGGTTAGGGTTAGGGTTAGGGTTAGGGTTAGGGTTAGGGTTAGGGTTAGGGTTAGGGTTAGGGTTAGGGTTAGGGTTAGGGTTAGGGTTAGGGTTAGGGTTAGGGTTAGGGTTAGGGTTAGGGTTAGGGTTAGGGTTAGGGTTAGGGTTAGGGTTAGGGTTAGGGTTAGGGTTAGGGTTAGGGTTAGGGTTAGGGTTAGGGTTAGGGTTAGGGTTAGGGTTAGGGTTAGGGTTAGGGTTAGGGTTAGGGTTAGGGTTAGGGTTAGGGTTAGGGTTAGGGTTAGGGTTAGGGTTAGGGTTAGGGTTAGGGTTAGGGTTAGGGTTAGGGTTAGGGTTAGGGTTAGGGTTAGGGTTAGGGTTAGGGTTAGGGTTAGGGTTAGGGTTAGGGTTAGGGTTAGGGTTAGGGTTAGGGTTAGGGTTAGGGTTAGGGTTAGGGTTAGGGTTAGGGTTAGGGTTAGGGTTAGGGTTAGGGTTAGGGTTAGGGTTAGGGTTAGGGTTAGGGTTAGGGTTAGGGTTAGGGTTAGGGTTAGGGTTAGGGTTAGGGTTAGGGTTAGGGTTAGGGTTAGGGTTAGGGTTAGGGTTAGGGTTAGGGTTAGGGTTAGGGTTAGGGTTAGGGTTAGGGTTAGGGTTAGGGTTAGGGTTAGGGTTAGGGTTAGGGTTAGGGTTAGGGTTAGGGTTAGGGTTAGGGTTAGGGTTAGGGTTAGGGTTAGGGTTAGGGTTAGGGTTAGGGTTAGGGTTAGGGTTAGGGTTAGGGTTAGGGTTAGGGTTAGGGTTAGGGTTAGGGTTAGGGTTAGGGTTAGGGTTAGGGTTAGGGTTAGGGTTAGGGTTAGGGTTAGGGTTAGGGTTAGGGTTAGGGTTAGGGTTAGGGTTAGGGTTAGGGTAGGGTTAGGGTTAGGGTTAGGGTTAGGGTTAGGGTTAGGGTTAGGGTTAGGGTTAGGGTTAGGGTTAGGGTTAGGGTTAGGGTTAGGGTTAGGGTTAGGGTTAGGGTTAGGGTTAGGGTTAGGGTTAGGGTTAGGGTTAGGGTTAGGGTTAGGGTTAGGGTTAGGGTTAGGGTTAGGGTTAGGGTTAGGGTTAGGGTTAGGGTTAGGGTTAGGGTTAGGGTTAGGGTTAGGGTTAGGGTTTAGGGTTAGGGTTAGGGTTAGGGTTAGGGTTAGGGTTAGGGTTAGGGTTAGGGTTAGGGTTAGGGTTAGGGTTAGGGTTAGGGTTAGGGTTAGGGTTAGGGTTAGGGTTAGGGTTAGGGTTAGGGTTAGGGTTAGGGTTAGGGTTAGGGTTAGGGTTAGGGTTAGGGTTAGGGTTAGGGTTAGGGTTAGGGTTAGGGTTAGGGTTAGGGTTAGGGTTAGGGTTAGGGTTAGGGTTAGGGTTAGGGTTAGGGTTAGGGTTAGGGTTAGGGTTAGGGTTAGGGTTAGGGTTAGGGTTAGGGTTAGGGTTAGGGTTAGGGTTAGGGTTAGGGTTAGGGTTAGGGTTAGGGTTAGGGTTAGGGTTAGGGTTAGGGTTAGGGTTAGGGTTAGGGTTAGGGTTAGGGTTAGGGTTAGGGTTAGGGTTAGGGTTAGGGTTAGGGTTAGGGTTAGGGTTAGGGTTAGGGTTAGGGTTAGGGTTAGGGTTAGGGTTAGGGTTAGGGTTAGGGTTAGGGTTAGGGTTAGGGTTAGGGTTAGGGTTAGGGTTAGGGTTAGGGTTAGGGTTAGGGTTAGGGTTAGGGTTAGGGTTAGGGTTAGGGTTAGGGTTAGGGTTAGGGTTAGGGTTAGGGTTAGGGTTAGGGTTAGGGTTAGGGTTAGGGTTAGGGTTAGGGTTAGGGTTAGGGTTAGGGTTAGGGTTAGGGTTAGGGTTAGGGTTAGGGTTAGGGTTAGGGTTAGGGTTAGGGTTAGGGTTAGGGTTAGGGTTAGGGTTAGGGTTAGGGTTAGGGTTAGGGTTAGGGTTAGGGTTAGGGTTAGGGTTAGGGTTAGGGTTAGGGTTAGGGTTAGGGTTAGGGTTAGGGTTAGGGTTAGGGTTAGGGTTAGGGTTAGGGTTAGGGTTAGGGTTAGGGTTAGGGTTAGGGTTAGGGTTAGGGTTAGGGTTAGGGTTAGGGTTAGGGTTAGGGTTAGGGTTAGGGTTAGGGTTAGGGTTAGGGTTAGGGTTAGGGTTAGGGTTAGGGTTAGGGTTAGGGTTAGGGTTAGGGTTAGGGTTAGGGTTAGGGTTAGGGTTAGGGTTAGGGTTAGGGTTAGGGTTAGGGTTAGGGTTAGGGTTAGGGTTAGGGTTAGGGTTAGGGTTAGGGTTAGGGTTAGGGTTAGGGTTAGGGTTAGGGTTAGGGTTAGGGTTAGGGTTAGGGTTAGGGTTAGGGTTAGGGTTAGGGTTAGGGTTAGGGTTAGGGTTAGGGTTAGGGTTAGGGTTAGGGTTAGGGTTAGGGTTAGGGTTAGGGTTAGGGTTAGGGTTAGGGTTAGGGTTAGGGTTAGGGTTAGGGTTAGGGTTAGGGTTAGGGTTAGGGTTAGGGTTAGGGTTAGGGTTAGGGTTAGGGTTAGGGTTAGGGTTAGGGTTAGGGTTAGGGTTAGGGTTAGGGTTAGGGTTAGGGTTAGGGTTAGGGTTAGGGTTAGGGTTAGGGTTAGGGTTAGGGTTAGGGTTAGGGTTAGGGTTAGGGTTAGGGTTAGGGTTAGGGTTAGGGTTAGGGTTAGGGTTAGGGTTAGGGTTAGGGTTAGGGTTAGGGTTAGGGTTAGGGTTAGGGTTAGGGTTAGGGTTAGGGTTAGGGTTAGGGTTAGGGTTAGGGTTAGGGTTAGGGTTAGGGTTAGGGTTAGGGTTAGGGTTAGGGTTAGGGTTAGGGTTAGGGTTAGGGTTAGGGTTAGGGTTAGGGTTAGGGTTAGGGTTAGGGTTAGGGTTAGGGTTAGGGTTAGGGTTAGGGTTAGGGTTAGGGTTAGGGTTAGGGTTAGGGTTAGGGTTAGGGTTAGGGTTAGGGTTAGGGTTAGGGTTAGGGTTAGGGTTAGGGTTAGGGTTAGGGTTAGGGTTAGGGTTAGGGTTAGGGTTAGGGTTAGGGTTAGGGTTAGGGTTAGGGTTAGGGTTAGGGTTAGGGTTAGGGTTAGGGTTAGGGTTAGGGTTAGGGTTAGGGTTAGGGTTAGGGTTAGGGTTAGGGTTAGGGTTAGGGTTAGGGTTAGGGTTAGGGTTAGGGTTAGGGTTAGGGTTAGGGTTAGGGTTAGGGTTAGGGTTAGGGTTAGGGTTAGGGTTAGGGTTAGGGTTAGGGTTAGGGTTAGGGTTAGGGTTAGGGTTAGGGTTAGGGTTAGGGTTAGGGTTAGGGTTAGGGTTAGGGTTAGGGTTAGGGTTAGGGTTAGGGTTAGGGTTAGGGTTAGGGTTAGGGTTAGGGTTAGGGTTAGGGTTAGGGTTAGGGTTAGGGTTAGGGTTAGGGTTAGGGTTAGGGTTAGGGTTAGGGTTAGGGTTAGGGTTAGGGTTAGGGTTAGGGTTAGGGTTAGGGTTAGGGTTAGGGTTAGGGTTAGGGTTAGGGTTAGGGTTAGGGTTAGGGTTAGGGTTAGGGTTAGGGTTAGGGTTAGGGTTAGGGTTAGGGTTAGGGTTAGGGTTAGGGTTAGGGTTAGGGTTAGGGTTAGGGTTAGGGTTAGGGTTAGGGTTAGGGTTAGGGTTAGGGTTAGGGTTAGGGTTAGGGTTAGGGTTAGGGTTAGGGTTAGGGTTAGGGTTAGGGTTAGGGTTAGGGTTAGGGTTAGGGTTAGGGTTAGGGTTAGGGTTAGGGTTAGGGTTAGGGTTAGGGTTAGGGTTAGGGTTAGGGTTAGGGTTAGGGTTAGGGTTAGGGTTAGGGTTAGGGTTAGGGTTAGGGTTAGGGTTAGGGTTAGGGTTAGGGTTAGGGTTAGGGTTAGGGTTAGGGTTAGGGTTAGGGTTAGGGTTAGGGTTAGGGTTAGGGTTAGGGTTAGGGTTAGGGTTAGGGTTAGGGTTAGGGTTAGGGTTAGGGTTAGGGTTAGGGTTAGGGTTAGGGTTAGGGTTAGGGTTAGGGTTAGGGTTAGGGTTAGGGTTAGGGTTAGGGTTAGGGTTAGGGTTAGGGTTAGGGTTAGGGTTAGGGTTAGGGTTAGGGTTAGGGTTAGGGTTAGGGTTAGGGTTAGGGTTAGGGTTAGGGTTAGGGTTAGGGTTAGGGTTAGGGTTAGGGTTAGGGTTAGGGTTAGGGTTAGGGTTAGGGTTAGGGTTAGGGTTAGGGTTAGGGTTAGGGTTAGGGTTAGGGTTAGGGTTAGGGTTAGGGTTAGGGTTAGGGTTAGGGTTAGGGTTAGGGTTAGGGTTAGGGTTAGGGTTAGGGTTAGGGTTAGGGTTAGGGTTAGGGTTAGGGTTAGGGTTAGGGTTAGGGTTAGGGTTAGGGTTAGGGTTAGGGTTAGGGTTAGGGTTAGGGTTAGGGTTAGGGTTAGGGTTAGGGTTAGGGTTAGGGTTAGGGTTAGGGTTAGGGTTAGGGTTAGGGTTAGGGTTAGGGTTAGGGTTAGGGTTAGGGTTAGGGTTAGGGTTAGGGTTAGGGTTAGGGTTAGGGTTAGGGTTAGGGTTAGGGTTAGGGTTAGGGTTAGGGTTAGGGTTAGGGTTAGGGTTAGGGTTAGGGTTAGGGTTAGGGTTAGGGTTAGGGTTAGGGTTAGGGTTAGGGTTAGGGTTAGGGTTAGGGTTAGGGTTAGGGTTAGGGTTAGGGTTAGGGTTAGGGTTAGGGTTAGGGTTAGGGTTAGGGTTAGGGTTAGGGTTAGGGTTAGGGTTAGGGTTAGGGTTAGGGTTAGGGTTAGGGTTAGGGTTAGGGTTAGGGTTAGGGTTAGGGTTAGGGTTAGGGTTAGGGTTAGGGTTAGGGTTAGGGTTAGGGTTAGGGTTAGGGTTAGGGTTAGGGTTAGGGTTAGGGTTAGGGTTAGGGTTAGGGTTAGGGTTAGGGTTAGGGTTAGGGTTAGGGTTAGGGTTAGGGTTAGGGTTAGGGTTAGGGTTAGGGTTAGGGTTAGGGTTAGGGTTAGGGTTAGGGTTAGGGTTAGGGTTAGGGTTAGGGTTAGGGTTAGGGTTAGGGTTAGGGTTAGGGTTAGGGTTAGGGTTAGGGTTAGGGTTAGGGTTAGGGTTAGGGTTAGGGTTAGGGTTAGGGTTAGGGTTAGGGTTAGGGTTAGGGTTAGGGTTAGGGTTAGGGTTAGGGTTAGGGTTAGGGTTAGGGTTAGGGTTAGGGTTAGGGTTAGGGTTAGGGTTAGGGTTAGGGTTAGGGTTAGGGTTAGGGTTAGGGTTAGGGTTAGGGTTAGGGTTAGGGTTAGGGTTAGGGTTAGGGTTAGGGTTAGGGTTAGGGTTAGGGTTAGGGTTAGGGTTAGGGTTAGGGTTAGGGTTAGGGTTAGGGTTAGGGTTAGGGTTAGGGTTAGGGTTAGGGTTAGGGTTAGGGTTAGGGTTAGGGTTAGGGTTAGGGTTAGGGTTAGGGTTAGGGTTAGGGTTAGGGTTAGGGTTAGGGTTAGGGTTAGGGTTAGGGTTAGGGTTAGGGTTAGGGTTAGGGTTAGGGTTAGGGTTAGGGTTAGGGTTAGGGTTAGGGTTAGGGTTAGGGTTAGGGTTAGGGTTAGGGTTAGGGTTAGGGTTAGGGTTAGGGTTAGGGTTAGGGTTAGGGTTAGGGTTAGGGTTAGGGTTAGGGTTAGGGTTAGGGTTAGGGTTAGGGTTAGGGTTAGGGTTAGGGTTAGGGTTAGGGTTAGGGTTAGGGTTAGGGTTAGGGTTAGGGTTAGGGTTAGGGTTAGGGTTAGGGTTAGGGTTAGGGTTAGGGTTAGGGTTAGGGTTAGGGTTAGGGTTAGGGTTAGGGTTAGGGTTAGGGTTAGGGTTAGGGTTAGGGTTAGGGTTAGGGTTAGGGTTAGGGTTAGGGTTAGGGTTAGGGTTAGGGTTAGGGTTAGGGTTAGGGTTAGGGTTAGGGTTAGGGTTAGGGTTAGGGTTAGGGTTAGGGTTAGGGTTAGGGTTAGGGTTAGGGTTAGGGTTAGGGTTAGGGTTAGGGTTAGGGTTAGGGTTAGGGTTAGGGTTAGGGTTAGGGTTAGGGTTAGGGTTAGGGTTAGGGTTAGGGTTAGGGTTAGGGTTAGGGTTAGGGTTAGGGTTAGGGTTAGGGTTAGGGTTAGGGTTAGGGTTAGGGTTAGGGTTAGGGTTAGGGTTAGGGTTAGGGTTAGGGTTAGGGTTAGGGTTAGGGTTAGGGTTAGGGTTAGGGTTAGGGTTAGGGTTAGGGTTAGGGTTAGGGTTAGGGTTAGGGTTAGGGTTAGGGTTAGGGTTAGGGTTAGGGTTAGGGTTAGGGTTAGGGTTAGGGTTAGGGTTAGGGTTAGGGTTAGGGTTAGGGTTAGGGTTAGGGTTAGGGTTAGGGTTAGGGTTAGGGTTAGGGTTAGGGTTAGGGTTAGGGTTAGGGTTAGGGTTAGGGTTAGGGTTAGGGTTAGGGTTAGGGTTAGGGTTAGGGTTAGGGTTAGGGTTAGGGTTAGGGTTAGGGTTAGGGTTAGGGTTAGGGTTAGGGTTAGGGTTAGGGTTAGGGTTAGGGTTAGGGTTAGGGTTAGGGTTAGGGTTAGGGTTAGGGTTAGGGTTAGGGTTAGGGTTAGGGTTAGGGTTAGGGTTAGGGTTAGGGTTAGGGTTAGGGTTAGGGTTAGGGTTAGGGTTAGGGTTAGGGTTAGGGTTAGGGTTAGGGTTAGGGTTAGGGTTAGGGTTAGGGTTAGGGTTAGGGTTAGGGTTAGGGTTAGGGTTAGGGTTAGGGTTAGGGTTAGGGTTAGGGTTAGGGTTAGGGTTAGGGTTAGGGTTAGGGTTAGGGTTAGGGTTAGGGTTAGGGTTAGGGTTAGGGTTAGGGTTAGGGTTAGGGTTAGGGTTAGGGTTAGGGTTAGGGTTAGGGTTAGGGTTAGGGTTAGGGTTAGGGTTAGGGTTAGGGTTAGGGTTAGGGTTAGGGTTAGGGTTAGGGTTAGGGTTAGGGTTAGGGTTAGGGTTAGGGTTAGGGTTAGGGTTAGGGTTAGGGTTAGGGTTAGGGTTAGGGTTAGGGTTAGGGTTAGGGTTAGGGTTAGGGTTAGGGTTAGGGTTAGGGTTAGGGTTAGGGTTAGGGTTAGGGGTTAGGGTTAGGGTTAGGTTAGGGTTAGGGTTAGGGTTAGGGTTAGGGTTAGGGTTAGGGTTAGGGTTAGGGTTAGGGTTAGGGTTAGGGTTAGGGTTAGGGTTAGGGTTAGGGTTAGGGTTAGGGTTAGGGTTAGGGTTAGGGTTAGGGTTAGGGTTAGGGTTAGGGTTAGGGTTTGGGTTAGGGTTAGGGTTAGGGTTAGGGTTAGGGTTAGGGTTAGGGTTAGGGTTAGGGTTAGGGTTAGGGTTAGGGTTAGGGTTAGGGTTAGGGTTTAGGGTTAGGGTTAGGGTTAGGGTTAGGGTTAGGGTTAGGGTTAGGGTTAGGGTTAGGGTTAGGGTTAGGGTTAGGGTTAGGGTTAGGGTTAGGGTTAGGGTTAGGGTTAGGGTTAGGGTTAGGGTTAGGGTTAGGGTTAGGGTTAGGGTTAGGTTAGGGTTAGGGTTAGGGTAGGGTTAGGGGTTAGGGTTAGGGTTAGGGTTAGGGTTAGGGTTAGGGTTAGGGTTAGGGTTAGGGTTAGGGTTAGGGTTAGGGTTAGGGTTAGGGTTAGGGTTAGGGTTAGGGTTAGGGTTAGGGTTAGGGTTAGGGTTAGGGTTAGGGGTTAGGGTTAGGGTTAGGGTTAGGGTTAGGGTTAGGGTTAGGGTTAGGGTTAGGGTTAGGGTTAGGGTTAGGGTTAGGGTTAGGGTTAGGGTTAGGGTTAGGGTTAGGGTTAG
>CP136889.1:224208-387408 GCA_033000465.1 Sciaenops ocellatus
AATTCTAACCTTTTTTGTTAAAAGTCTGACTTTTAAACTCAGAATTCTGCCTTTTTTCCTCAAAATTCAGACGGTTTTTTTTTCTTGAAATTTGGACTTTTTTTCTTCAAATTTTGGATTTTTTTGCTGAAAAATGGGATTTTTTTTTTCTTAAAAATCTGATTCCTTTCTTGAAATTCTAACCTTTTTTGTTAAAAGTCTGACTTTTAAACTCAGAATTCTGCCTTTTTTCCTCAAAATTCAGACGTTTTTTTTTTTCTTGAAATTTGGACTTTTTTTCCTTCAAAATTTCACGTTTTGGCCTACAATTTTGATTTTTCTTCTTAAAAATATGACTTCCTTTCTTGAAATTCTAACCTTTTCTGTTAAAAGTCTGACTTTTAAACTCAGAATTCTGCCTTTTTTCCTCAAAATTCAGACGTTTTTTTTTTTCTTGAAATTTGGACTTTTTTTCTTCAAATTTTGGATTTTTTTGCTGAAAAATTGGATTTTTTTTTTCTTAAAAATCTGATTCGTTTCTTGAAATTCTAACCTTTTTTGTTAAAAGTCTGACTTTTAAACTCAGAATTCTGCCTTTTTTCCTGAAAATTCAGACGTTTTTTTTTTTTTCTTGAAATTTGGACTTTTTTTCCTTCAAAATTTGACCTTTTGGCCTAAAATTTTGATTTTTTTTTCTTAAAAATCTGATTCCTTTCTTGAAATTCTAACCTTTTTTGTTAAAAGTCTGACTTTTAAACTCAGAATTCTGCCTTTTTTCCTCAAAATTCAGACGTTTTTTTTTTCTTGAAATTTGGACTTTTTTTCTTCAAATTTTGGATTTTTTTGCTGACAAATGGGATTTTTTTTTTCTTAAAAATCTGATTCCTTTCTTGAAATTCTAACCTTTTTTGTTAAAAGTCTGACTTTTAAACTCAGAATTCTGCCTTTTTTCCTCAAAATTCAGACGTTTTTTTTTTTCTTGAAATTTGGACTTTTTTTCCTTCAAAATTTGACCTTTTGGCCTACAATTTTGATTTTTTTTTCTTAAAAATATGACTTCCTTTCTTGAAATTCTAACCTTTTTTGTTAAAAGTCTGACTTTTAAACTCAGAATTCTGCCTTTTTTCCTCAAAATTCAGACGTTTTTTTTTTCTTGAAATTTGGACTTTTTTTCTTCAAATTTTGGATTTTTTTGCTGAAAAATGGGATTTTTTTTTTCTTAAAAATCTGATTCCTTTCTTGAAATTCTAACCTTTTTTGTTAAAAGTCTGACTTTTAAACTCAGAATTCTGCCTTTTTTCCTCAAAATTCAGACGTTTTTTTTTTTCTTGAAATTTGGACTTTTTTTCCTTCAAAATTTGACCTTTTGGCCTAAAATTTTGATTTTTCTTCTTAAAAATATGACTTCCTTTCTTGAAATTCTAACCTTTTTTGTTAAAAGTCTGACTTTTAAACTCAGAATTCTGCCTTTTTTCCTCAAAATTCAGACGTTTTTTTTTTTCTTGTAATTTGGACTTTTTTTCCTTCAAAATTTCACGTTTTGGCCTACAATTTTGATTTTTCTTCTTAAAAATATGACTTCCTTTCTTGAAATTCTAACCTTTTTTGTTAAAAGTCTGACTTTTAAACTCAGAATTCTGCCTTTTTTCCTCAAAATTCAGACGTTTTTTTTTTCTTGAAATTTGGACTTTTTTTCCTTCAAATTTTGGATTTTTTTGCTGAAAAATGGGATTTTTTTTTTCTTAAAAATCTGATTCCTTTCTTGAAATTCTAACCTTTTTTGTTAAAAGTCTGACTTTTAAACTCAGAATTCTGCCTTTTTTCCTCAAAATTCAGACGGTTTTTTTTTCTTGAAATTTGGACTTTTTTTCTTCAAATTTTGGATTTTTTTGCTGAAAAATGGGATTTTTTTTTTCTTAAAAATCTGATTCCTTTCTTGAAATTCTAACCTTTTTTGTTAAAAGTCTGACTTTTAAACTCAGAATTCTGCCTTTTTTCCTCAAAATTCAGACGTTTTTTTTTTTCTTGAAATTTGGACTTTTTTTCCTTCAAAATTTGACCTTTTGGCCTAAAATTTTGATTTTTTTTTCTTAAAAATATGACTTCCTTTCTTGAAATTCTAACCTTTTTTGTTAAAAGTCTGACTTTTAAACTCAGAATTCTGCCTTTTTTCCTCAAAATTCAGACGTTTTTTTTTTTCTTGAAATTTGGACTTTTTTTCCTTCAAAATTTCACGTTTTGGCCTACAATTTTGATTTTTCTTCTTAAAAATATGACTTCCTTTCTTGAAATTCTAACCTTTTTTGTTAAAAGTCTGACTTTTAAACTCAGAATTCTGCCTTTTTTCCTCAAAATTCAGACGTTTTTTTTTTTCTTGTAATTTGGACTTTTTTTCCTTCAAAATTTCACGTTTTGGCCTACAATTTTGATTTTTCTTCTTAAAAATATGACTTCCTTTCTTGAAATTCTAACCTTTTTTGTTAAAAGTCTGACTTTTAAACTCAGAATTCTGCCTTTTTTCCTCAAAATTCAGACGTTTTTTTTTTCTTGAAATTTGGACTTTTTTTCTTCAAATTTTGGATTTTTTTGCTGAAAAATGGGATTTTTTTTTTCTTAAAAATCTGATTCCTTTCTTGAAATTCTAACCTTTTTTGTTAAAAGTCTGACTTTTAAACTCAGAATTCTGCCTTTTTTCCTCAAAATTCAGACGTTTTTTTTTTTCTTGAAATTTGGACTTTTTTTCCTTCAAAATTTGACCTTTTGGCCTAAAATTTTGATTTTTTTTTCTTAAAAATATGACTTCCTTTCTTGAAATTCTAACCTTTTTTGTTAAAAGTCTGACTTTTAAACTCAGAATTCTGCCTTTTTTCCTCAAAATTCAGACGTTTTTTTTTTTCTTGAAATTTGGACTTTTTTTCCTTCAAAATTTGACCTTTTGGCCTACAATTTTGATTTTTTTTCTTAAAAATATGACTTCCTTTCTTGAAATTCTAACCTTTTTTGTTAAAAGTCTGACTTTTAAACTCAGAATTCTGCCTTTTTTCCTCAAAATTCAGACGTTTTTTTGTTCTTGAAATTTGGACTTTTTTTCTTCAAATTTTGGATTTTTTTGCTGACAAATGGGATTTTTTTTTTCTTAAAAATCTGATTCCTTTCTTGAAATTCTAACCTTTTTTGTTAAAAGTCTGACTTTTAAACTCAGAATTCTGCCTTTTTTCCTCAAAATTCAGACGTTTTTTTTTTTCTTGAAATTTGGACTTTTTTTCCTTCAAAATTTGACCTTTTGGCCTAAAATTTTGATTTTTTTTCTTAAAAATATGACTTCCTTTCTTGAAATTCTAACCTTTTTTGTTAAAAGTCTGACTTTTAAACTCAGAATTCTGCCTTTTTTCCTCAAAATTCAGACGTTTCTTTTTTTCTTGAAATTTGGACTTTTTTTCCTTCAAAATTTGACCTTTTGGCCTACAATTTTGATTTTTTTTTCTTAAAAATATGACTTCCTTTCTTGAAATTCTAACCTTTTTTGTTAAAAGTCTGACTTTTAAACTCAGAATTCTGCCTTTTTTCCTCAAAATTCAGACGTTTTTTTTTTCTTGAAATTTGGACTTTTTTTCTTCAAATTTTGGATTTTTTTGCTGAAAAATGGGATTTTTTTTTTCTTAAAAATCTGATTCCTTTCTTGAAATTCTAACTTTTTTGTTAAAAGTCTGACTTTTAAACTCAGAATTCTGCCTTTTTTCCTCAAAATTCAGACGTTTTTTTTTTTCTTGAAATTTGGACTTTTTTTCCTTCAAAGTTTGACCTTTTGGCCTAAAATTTTGATTTTTTTTTCTTAAAAATATGACTTCCTTTCTTGAAATTCTAACCTTTTTTGTTAAAAGTCTGACTTTTAAACTCAGAATTCTGCCTTTTTTCCTCAAAATTCAGACGTTTTTTTTCTTGAAATTTGAACTTTTTTTCTTCAAATTTTGGATTTTTTTGCTGACAAATGGGATTTTTTTTTTCTGAAAAAAATATGACTTCCTTTCTTGAAATTCTAACCTTTTTTGTTAAAAGTTTGACTTTTAAACTCAGAATTCTGCCTTTTTTCCTCAAAATTCAGACGTTTTTTTTTTTCTTGAAATTTGGACTTTTTTTCCTTCAAAATTTGACCTTTTGGCCTAAAATTTTGATTTTTTTTCCTTAAAAATCTGATTCCTTTCTTGAAATTCTAACCTTTTTTGTTAAAAGTCTGACTTTTAAACTCAGAATTCTGCCTTTTTTCCTCAAAATTCAGACGTTTTTTTTTTTCTTGAAATTTGGACTTTTTTTCTTCAAATTTTGGATTTTTTTGCTGAAAAATGGGATTTTTTTTTTTGTTAAAAATCTGATTCCTTTCTTGAAATTCTAACTTTTTTGTTAAAAGTCTGACTTTTAAACTCAGAATTCTGCCTTTTTTCCTCAAAATTCAGACGTTTTTTTTTTTCTTGAAATTTGGACTTTTTTTCCTTCAAAATTTGACCTTTTGGCCTAAAATTTTGATTTTTTTTTCTTAAAAATCTGATTCCTTTCTTGAAATTCTAACCTTTTTTGTTAAAAGTCTGACTTTTAAACTCAGAATTCTGCCTTTTTTCCTCAAAATTCAGACGTTTTTTTTTTTTGTTGAAATTTGGACTTTTTTTGCTTCAAAATTTGACCTTTTGGCCTAAAATTTTGATTTTTTTTTCTTAAAAATCTGATTCCTTTCTTGAAATTCTAACCTTTTTTGTTAAAAGTCTGACTTTTAAACTCAGAATTCTGCCTTTTTTCCTCAAAATTCAGACGTTTTTTTTTCTTGAAATTTGGACTTTTTTTCCTTCAAAATTTGACCTTTTGGCCTAAAATTTTGATTTTTTTTTCTTAAAAATATGACTTCCTTTCTTGAAATTCTAACCTTTTTTGTTAAAAGTCTGACTTTTAAACTCAGAATTCTGCCTTTTTTACTCAAAATTCAGACTTTTTTTTTTTCTTGAAATTTGGACTTTTTTTTCTTCAAATTTGG
This sequence comes from Sciaenops ocellatus, assembly GCA_033000465.1. Lineage (NCBI taxonomy): Eukaryota > Metazoa > Chordata > Actinopteri > Sciaenidae > Sciaenops > Sciaenops ocellatus. The sequence goes on from CP136889.1 coordinate 229,208, forward strand.
GATTTTTTTTGCTGAAAAATGGGATTTTTTTTTTCTTAAAAATCTGATTCCTTTCTTGAAATTCTAACCTTTTTTGTTAAAAGTCTGACTTTTAAACTCAGAATTCTGCCTTTTGTCCTCAAAATTCAGATGTTTATTTTTTCTTGAAATTTGGACTTTTTTTCCTTCAAAATTTGACCTTTTGGCCTAAAATTTTGATTTTTTTTATCTTAAAAATCTTATTCCTTTCTTGAAATTCTAACCTTTTTTGTTAAAAGTCTGCCTTTTTTCCTCAAAATTCAGACGTTTTTTTTTTTCTTGAAATTTGGACTTTTTTTCCTTCAAAATTTGACCTTTTGGCCTACAATTTTGATTTGTTTTCTTAAAAATCTGATTCCTTTCTTGAAATTCTAACCTTTTTTGTTAAAAGTCTGACTTTTAAACTCAGAATTCTGCCTTTTTTCCTCAAAATTCAGACGTTTTTTTTTTTCTTGAAATTTGGACTTTTTTTCCTTCAAAATTGGGATTTTTTTGCTGAAAAATGGGATTTTTTTTTGTTAAAAATCTGATTCCTTTCTTGAAATTCTAACCTTTTTTGTTAAAAGTCTGACTTTTAAACTCAGAATTCTGCCTTTTGTCCTCAAAATTCAGACGTTTTTTTTTTTCTTGAAATTTGGACTTTTTTTCCTTCAAAATTTGACCTTTTGTCCTAAAATTTTGATTTTTTTTTCTTAAAAATCTGATTCCTTTCTTGAAATTCTAACCTTTTTTGTTAAAAGTCTGACTTTTAAACTCAGAATTCTGCCTTTTTTCCTCAAAATTCAGACGTTTTTTTTTTCTTGAAATTTTACTTTTTTTCCTTCAAAATTTGACCGTTTGGCCTAAAATTTTGATTTTTTTTTTTATTAAAAATATGACTTCCTTTCTTGAAATTCTAACCTTTTTTGTTAAAAGTCTGACTTTTAAACTCAGAATTCTGCCTTTTTTCCTCAAAATTCAGACGTTTTTTTTTTTCTTGAAATTTGGACTTTTTTTCCTTCAAATTTGGGATTTTTTTGCTGAAAAATGAGATTTTTTTTTTCTTAAAAATCTGATTCCTTTCTTGAAATTCTAACCTTTTTTGTTAAAAGTCTGACTTTTAAACTCAGAATTCTGCCTTTTGTCCTCAAAATTCAGACGTTTTTTTTTTCTTGAAATTTGGACTTTTTTTCCTTCAAAATTTGACCTTTTGGCCTAAAATTTTGATTTTTTTTTTTCTTAAAAATCTTATTCCTTTCTTGAAATTCTAACCTTTTTTGTTAAAAGTCTGACTTTTAAACTCAGAATTCTGCCTTTTTTCCTCAAAATTCAGACGTTTTTTTTTTTCTTGAAATTTGGACTTTTTTTCCTTCAAAATTTCACGTTTTGGCCTACAATTTTGATTTTTTTTCTTAAAAATATGACTTCCTTTCTTGAAATTCTAACCTTTTTTGTTAAAAGTCTGACTTTTAAACTCAGAATTCTGCCTTTTTTCCTCAAAATTCAGACGTTTTTTTTTTTCTTGAAATTTGGACTTTTTTTCTTCAAATTTTGGATTTTTTTGCTGAAAAATTGGATTTTTTTTTTCTTAAAAATCTGATTCGTTTCTTGAAATTCTAACCTTTTTTGTTAAAAGTCTGACTTTTAAACTCAGAATTCTGCCTTTTTTCCTGAAAATTCAGACGTTTTTTTTTTTTTCTTGAAATTTGGACTTTTTTTCCTTCAAAATTTGACCTTTTGGCCTAAAATTTTGATTTTTTTTTCTTAAAAATCTGATTCCTTTCTTGAAATTCTAACCTTTTTTGTTAAAAGTCTGACTTTTAAACTCAGAATTCTGCCTTTTTTCCTCAAAATTCAGACGTTTTTTTTTTCTTGAAATTTGGACTTTTTTTCTTCAAATTTTGGATTTTTTTGCTGACAAATGGGATTTTTTTTTTCTTAAAAATATGACTTCCTTTCTTGAAATTCTAACCTTTTTTGTTAAAAGTCTGACTTTTAAACTCAGAATTCTGCCTTTTTTCCTCAAAATTCAGACGTTTTTTTTTTTCTTGAAATTTGGACTTTTTTTCCTTCAAAATTTCACGTTTTGGCCTACAATTTTGATTTTTCTTCTTAAAAATATGACTTCCTTTCTTGAAATTCTAACCTTTTTTGTTAAAAGTCTGACTTTTAAACTCAGAATTCTGCCTTTTTTCCTCAAAATTCAGACGTTTTTTTTTTTCTTGAAATTTGGACTTTTTTTCCTTCAAAATTTCACGTTTTGGCCTACAATTTTGATTTTTCTTCTTAAAAATATGACTTCCTTTCTTGAAATTCTAACCTTTTCTGTTAAAAGTCTGACTTTTAAACTCAGAATTCTGCCTTTTTTCCTCAAAATTCAGACGTTTTTTTTTTTCTTGAAATTTGGAATTTTTTTCTTCAAATTTTGGATTTTTTTGCTGAAAAATTGGATTTTTTTTTTCTTAAAAATCTGATTCGTTTCTTGAAATTCTAACCTTTTTTGTTAAAAGTCTGACTTTTAAACTCAGAATTCTGCCTTTTTTCCTGAAAATTCAGACGTTTTTTTTTTTTTCTTGAAATTTGGACTTTTTTTCCTTCAAAATTTGACCTTTTGGCCTAAAATTTTGATTTTTTTTTCTTAAAAATCTGATTCCTTTCTTGAAATTCTAACCTTTTTTGTTAAAAGTCTGACTTTTAAACTCAGAATTCTGCCTTTTTTCCTCAAAATTCAGACGTTTTTTTTTTCTTGAAATTTGGACTTTTTTTCTTCAAATTTTGGATTTTTTTGCTGACAAATGGGATTTTTTTTTTCTTAAAAATCTGATTCCTTTCTTGAAATTCTAACCTTTTTTGTTAAAAGTCTGACTTTTAAACTCAGAATTCTGCCTTTTTTCCTCAAAATTCAGACGTTTTTTTTTTTCTTGAAATTTGGACTTTTTTTCCTTCAAAATTTGACCTTTTGGCCTACAATTTTGATTTTTTTTTCTTAAAAATATGACTTCCTTTCTTGAAATTCTAACCTTTTTTGTTAAAAGTCTGACTTTTAAACTCAGAATTCTGCCTTTTTTCCTCAAAATTCAGACGTTTTTTTTTTCTTGAAATTTGGACTTTTTTTCTTCAAATTTTGAATTTTTTTGCTGAAAAATGGGATTTTTTTTTTCTTAAAAATCTGATTCCTTTCTTGAAATTCTAACCTTTTTTGTTAAAAGTCTGACTTTTAAACTCAGAATTCTGCCTTTTTTCCTCAAAATTCAGACGTTTTTTTTTTTCTTGAAATTTGGACTTTTTTTCCTTCAAAATTTGACCTTTTGGCCTACAATTTTGATTTTTTTTTCTTAAAAATATGACTTCCTTTCTTGAAATTCTAACCTTTTTTGTTAAAAGTCTGACTTTTAAACTCAGAATTCTGCCTTTTTTCCTCAAAATTCAGACGTTTTTTTTTTTCTTGTAATTTGGACTTTTTTTCCTTCAAAATTTCACGTTTTGGCCTACAATTTTGATTTTTCTTCTTAAAAATATGACTTCCTTTCTTGAAATTCTAACCTTTTTTGTTAAAAGTCTGACTTTTAAACTCAGAATTCTGCCTTTTTTCCTCAAAATTCAGACGTTTTTTTTTTCTTGAAATTTGGACTTTTTTTCCTTCAAATTTTGGATTTTTTTGCTGAAAAATGGGATTTTTTTTTTCTTAAAAATCTGATTCCTTTCTTGAAATTCTAACCTTTTTTGTTAAAAGTCTGACTTTTAAACTCAGAATTCTGCCTTTTTTCCTCAAAATTCAGACGGTTTTTTTTTCTTGAAATTTGGACTTTTTTTCTTCAAATTTTGGATTTTTTTGCTGAAAAATGGGATTTTTTTTTTCTTAAAAATCTGATTCCTTTCTTGAAATTCTAACCTTTTTTGTTAAAAGTCTGACTTTTAAACTCAGAATTCTGCCTTTTTTCCTCAAAATTCAGACGTTTTTTTTTTTCTTGAAATTTGGACTTTTTTTCCTTCAAAATTTGACCTTTTGGCCTAAAATTTTGATTTTTTTTTCTTAAAAATATGACTTCCTTTCTTGAAATTCTAACCTTTTTTGTTAAAAGTCTGACTTTTAAACTCAGAATTCTGCCTTTTTTCCTCAAAATTCAGACGTTTTTTTTTTTTCTTGAAATTTGGACTTTTTTTCCTTCAAAATTTCACGTTTTGGCCTACAATTTTGATTTTTCTTCTTAAAAATATGACTTCCTTTCTTGAAATTCTAACCTTTTTTGTTAAAAGTCTGACTTTTAAACTCAGAATTCTGCCTTTTTTCCTCAAAATTCAGACGTTTTTTTTTTCTTGAAATTTGGACTTTTTTTCCTTCAAATTTTGGATTTTTTTGCTGAAAAATGGGATTTTTTTTTTCTTAAAAATCTGATTCCTTTCTTGAAATTCTAACCTTTTTTGTTAAAAGTCTGACTTTTAAACTCAGAATTCTGCCTTTTTTCCTCAAAATTCAGACGGTTTTTTTTTCTTGAAATTTGGACTTTTTTTCTTCAAATTTTGGATTTTTTTGCTGAAAAATGGGATTTTTTTTTTCTTAAAAATCTGATTCCTTTCTTGAAATTCTAACCTTTTTTGTTAAAAGTCTGACTTTTAAACTCAGAATTCTGCCTTTTTTCCTCAAAATTCAGACGTTTTTTTTTTTCTTGAAATTTGGACTTTTTTTCCTTCAAAATTTGACCTTTTGGCCTAAAATTTTGATTTTTTTTTCTTAAAAATATGACTTCCTTTCTTGAAATTCTAACCTTTTTTGTTAAAAGTCTGACTTTTAAACTCAGAATTCTGCCTTTTTTCCTCAAAATTCAGACGTTTTTTTTTTTCTTGAAATTTGGACTTTTTTTCCTTCAAAATTTCACGTTTTGGCCTACAATTTTGATTTTTCTTCTTAAAAATATGACTTCCTTTCTTGAAATTCTAACCTTTTTTGTTAAAAGTCTGACTTTTAAACTCAGAATTCTGCCTTTTTTCCTCAAAATTCAGACGTTTTTTTTTTTCTTGTAATTTGGACTTTTTTTCCTTCAAAATTTCACGTTTTGGCCTACAATTTTGATTTTTCTTCTTAAAAATATGACTTCCTTTCTTGAAATTCTAACCTTTTTTGTTAAAAGTCTGACTTTTAAACTCAGAATTCTGCCTTTTTTCCTCAAAATTCAGACGTTTTTTTTTTCTTGAAATTTGGACTTTTTTTCTTCAAATTTTGGATTTTTTTGCTGAAAAATGGGATTTTTTTTTTCTTAAAAATCTGATTCCTTTCTTGAAATTCTAACCTTTTTTGTTAAAAGTCTGACTTTTAAACTCAGAATTCTGCCTTTTTTCCTCAAAATTCAGACGTTTTTTTTTTTCTTGAAATTTGGACTTTTTTTCCTTCAAAATTTGACCTTTTGGCCTAAAATTTTGATTTTTTTTTCTTAAAAATATGACTTCCTTTCTTGAAATTCTAACCTTTTTTGTTAAAAGTCTGACTTTTAAACTCAGAATTCTGCCTTTTTTCCTCAAAATTCAGACGTTTTTTTTTTTTCTTGAAATTTGGACTCTTTTTCCTTCAAAATTTGACCTTTTGGCCTACAATTTTGATTTTTTTTCTTAAAAATATGACTTCCTTTCTTGAAATTCTAACCTTTTTTGTTAAAAGTCTGACTTTTAAACTCAGAATTCTGCCTTTTTTCCTCAAAATTCAGACGTTTTTTTGTTCTTGAAATTTGGACTTTTTTTCTTCAAATTTTGGATTTTTTTGCTGACAAATGGGATTTTTTTTTTCTTAAAAATCTGATTCCTTTCTTGAAATTCTAACCTTTTTTGTTAAAAGTCTGACTTTTAAACTCAGAATTCTGCCTTTTTTCCTCAAAATTCAGACGTTTTTTTTTTTCTTGAAATTTGGACTTTTTTTCCTTCAAAATTTGACCTTTTGGCCTAAAATTTTGATTTTTTTTCTTAAAAATATGACTTCCTTTCTTGAAATTCTAACCTTTTTTGTTAAAAGTCTGACTTTTAAACTCAGAATTCTGCCTTTTTTCCTCAAAATTCAGACGTTTCTTTTTTTCTTGAAATTTGGACTTTTTTTCCTTCAAAATTTGACCTTTTGGCCTACAATTTTGATTTTTTTTTCTTAAAAATATGACTTCCTTTCTTGAAATTCTAACCTTTTTTGTTAAAAGTCTGACTTTTAAACTCAGAATTCTGCCTTTTTTCCTCAAAATTCAGACGTTTTTTTTTTTCTTGAAATTTGGAATTTTTTTCCTTCAAAATTTGACCTTTTGGCCTAAAATTTTGATTTTTTTTTTTTTTTAAATATGACTTCCTTTCTTGAAATTCTAACCTTTTTTGTTAAAAGTCTGACTTTTAAACTCAGAATTCTGCCTTTTTTCCTCAAAATTCAGACTTTTTTTTTTTCTTGAAATTTGGACTTTTTTTCTTCAAATTTTGGATTTTTTTGCTGAAAAATGGGATTTTTTTTTTCTTAAAAATCTGATTCGTTTCTTGAAATTCTAACCTTTTTTGTTAAAAGTCTGACTTTTAAACTCAGAATTCTGCCTTTTTTCCTGAAAATTCAGACGTTTTTTTTTTTTCTTGAAATTTGGACTTTTTTTCCTTCAAAATTTGACCTTTTGGCCTAAAATTTTGATTTTTTTTTCTTAAAAATCTGATTCCTTTGTTGAAATTCTAACCTTTTTTGTTAAAAGTCTGACTTTTAAACTCAGAATTCTGCCTTTTTTCCTCAAAATTCAGACGTTTTTTTTTTCTTGAAATTTGGACTTTTTTTCTTCAAATTTTGGATTTTTTTGCTGACAAATGGGATTTTTTTTTTCTTAAAAATCTGATTCCTTTCTTGAAATTCTAACCTTTTTTGTTAAAAGTCTGACTTTTAAACTCAGAATTCTGCCTTTTTTCCTCAAAATTCAGACGTTTTTTTTTTTCTTGAAATTTGGACTTTTTTTCCTTCAAAATTTGACCTTTTGGCCTAAAATTTTGATTTTTTTTCTTAAAAATATGACTTCCTTTCTTGAAATTCTAACCTTTTTTGTTAAAAGTCTGACTTTTAAACTCAGAATTCTGCCTTTTTTCCTCAAAATTCAGACGTTTCTTTTTTTCTTGAAATTTGGACTTTTTTTCCTTCAAAATTTGACCTTTTGGCCTACAATTTTGATTTATTTTTCTTAAAAATATGACTTCCTTTCTTGAAATTCTAACCTTTTTTGTTAAAAGTCTGACTTTTAAACTCAGAATTCTGCCTTTTTTCCTCAAAATTCAGACGTTTTTTTTTTTCTTGAAATTTGGACTTTTTTTCCTTCAAAATTTGACCTTTTGGCCTAAAATTTTGATTTTTTTTTCTTAAAAATCTGATTCCTTTCTTGAAATTCTAACCTTTTTTGTTAAAAGTCTGACTTTTAAACTCAGAATTCTGCCTTTTTTCCTCAAAATTCAGACGTTTTTTTTTTCTTGAAATTTGGACTTTTTTTCTTCAAATTTTGGATTTTTTTGCTGAAAAATGGGATTTTTTTTTTCTTAAAAATCTGATTCCTTTCTTGAAATTCTAACTTTTTTGTTAAAAGTCTGACTTTTAAACTCAGAATTCTGCCTTTTTTCCTCAAAATTCAGACGTTTTTTTTTTTCTTGAAATTTGGACTTTTTTTCCTTCAAAATTTGACCTTTTGGCCTAAAATTTTGATTTTTTTTTCTTAAAAATATGACTTCCTTTCTTGAAATTCTAACCTTTTTTGTTAAAAGTCTGACTTTTAAACTCAGAATTCTGCCTTTTTTCCTCAAAATTCAGACGTTTTTTTTTTTCTTGAAATTTGGACTTTTTTTCCTTCAAAATTTGACCTTTTGGCCTACAATTTTGATTTTTTTTCTTAAAAATATGACTTCCTTTCTTGAAATTCTAACCTTTTTTGTTAAAAGTCTGACTTTTAAACTCAGAATTCTGCCTTTTGTCCTCAAAATTCAGATGTTTTTTTTTTCTTGAAATTTGGACTTTTTTTCCTTCAAAATTTGACCTTTTGGCCTAAAATTTTGATTTTTTTTATCTTAAAAATCTTATTCCTTTCTTGAAATTCTAACCTTTTTTGTTAAAAGTCTGACTTTTAAACTCAGAATTCTGCCTTTTTTCCTCAAAATTCAGACGTTTTTTTTTTCTTGAAATTTGAACTTTTTTTCTTCAAATTTTGGATTTTTTTGCTGACAAATGGGATTTTTTTTTTCTGAAAAAAATATGACTTCCTTTCTTGAAATTCTAACCTTTTTTGTTAAAAGTCTGACTTTTAAACTCAGAATTCTGCCTTTTTTCCTCAAAATTCAGACGTTTTTTTTTTTCTTGAAATTTGGACTTTTTTTCCTTCAAAATTTGACCTTTTGGCCTAAAATTTTGATTTTTTTTTCTTAAAAATCTGATTCCTTTCTTGAAATTCTAACCTTTTTTGTTAAAAGTCTGACTTTTAAACTCAGAATTCTGCCTTTTTTCCTCAAAATTCAGACGTTTTTTTTTTTCTTGAAATTTGGACTTTTTTTCTTCAAATTTTGGATTTTTTTGCTGAAAAATGGGATTTTTTTTTTTGTTAAAAATCTGATTCCTTTCTTGAAATTCTAACCTTTTTTGTTAAAAGTCTGACTTTTAAACTCAGAATTCTGCCTTTTTTCCTCAAAATTCAGACGTTTTTTTTTTTCTTGAAATTTGGACTTTTTTTCCTTCAAAATTTGACCTTTTGGCCTAAAATTTTGATTTTTTTTCTTAAAAATATGACTTCCTTTCTTGAAATTCTAACCTTTTTTGTTAAAAGTCTGACTTTTAAACTCAGAATTCTGCCTTTTTTCCTCAAAATTCAGACGTTTCTTTTTTTCTTGAAATTTGGACTTTTTTTCCTTCAAAATTTGACCTTTTGGCCTACAATTTTGATTTTTTTTTCTTAAAAATATGACTTCCTTTCTTGAAATTCTAACCTTTTTTGTTAAAAGTCTGACTTTTAAACTCAGAATTCTGCCTTTTTTCCTCAAAATTCAGACGTTTTTTTTTTTCTTGAAATTTGGAATTTTTTTCCTTCAAAATTTGACCTTTTGGCCTAAAATTTTGATTTTTTTTTTTTTTTAAATATGACTTCCTTTCTTGAAATTCTAACCTTTTTTGTTAAAAGTCTGACTTTTAAACTCAGAATTCTGCCTTTTTTCCTCAAAATTCAGACTTTTTTTTTTTCTTGAAATTTGGACTTTTTTTCTTCAAATTTTGGATTTTTTTGCTGAAAAATGGGATTTTTTTTTTCTTAAAAATCTGATTCGTTTCTTGAAATTCTAACCTTTTTTGTTAAAAGTCTGACTTTTAAACTCAGAATTCTGCCTTTTTTCCTGAAAATTCAGACGTTTTTTTTTTTTCTTGAAATTTGGACTTTTTTTCCTTCAAAATTTGACCTTTTGGCCTAAAATTTTGATTTTTTTTTCTTAAAAATCTGATTCCTTTGTTGAAATTCTAACCTTTTTTGTTAAAAGTCTGACTTTTAAACTCAGAATTCTGCCTTTTTTCCTCAAAATTCAGACGTTTTTTTTTTCTTGAAATTTGGACTTTTTTTCTTCAAATTTTGGATTTTTTTGCTGACAAATGGGATTTTTTTTTTCTTAAAAATCTGATTCCTTTCTTGAAATTCTAACCTTTTTTGTTAAAAGTCTGACTTTTAAACTCAGAATTCTGCCTTTTTTCCTCAAAATTCAGACGTTTTTTTTTTTCTTGAAATTTGGACTTTTTTTCCTTCAAAATTTGACCTTTTGGCCTAAAATTTTGATTTTTTTTCTTAAAAATATGACTTCCTTTCTTGAAATTCTAACCTTTTTTGTTAAAAGTCTGACTTTTAAACTCAGAATTCTGCCTTTTTTCCTCAAAATTCAGACGTTTCTTTTTTTCTTGAAATTTGGACTTTTTTTCCTTCAAAATTTGACCTTTTGGCCTACAATTTTGATTTATTTTTCTTAAAAATATGACTTCCTTTCTTGAAATTCTAACCTTTTTTGTTAAAAGTCTGACTTTTAAACTCAGAATTCTGCCTTTTTTCCTCAAAATTCAGACGTTTTTTTTTTTCTTGAAATTTGGACTTTTTTTCCTTCAAAATTTGACCTTTTGGCCTAAAATTTTGATTTTTTTTTCTTAAAAATCTGATTCCTTTCTTGAAATTCTAACCTTTTTTGTTAAAAGTCTGACTTTTAAACTCAGAATTCTGCCTTTTTTCCTCAAAATTCAGACGTTTTTTTTTTCTTGAAATTTGGACTTTTTTTCTTCAAATTTTGGATTTTTTTGCTGAAAAATGGGATTTTTTTTTTCTTAAAAATCTGATTCCTTTCTTGAAATTCTAACTTTTTTGTTAAAAGTCTGACTTTTAAACTCAGAATTCTGCCTTTTTTCCTCAAAATTCAGACGTTTTTTTTTTTCTTGAAATTTGGACTTTTTTTCCTTCAAAATTTGACCTTTTGGCCTAAAATTTTGATTTTTTTTTCTTAAAAATATGACTTCCTTTCTTGAAATTCTAACCTTTTTTGTTAAAAGTCTGACTTTTAAACTCAGAATTCTGCCTTTTTTCCTCAAAATTCAGACGTTTTTTTTTTTCTTGAAATTTGGACTTTTTTTCCTTCAAAATTTGACCTTTTGGCCTACAATTTTGATTTTTTTTCTTAAAAATATGACTTCCTTTCTTGAAATTCTAACCTTTTTTGTTAAAAGTCTGACTTTTAAACTCAGAATTCTGCCTTTTGTCCTCAAAATTCAGATGTTTTTTTTTTCTTGAAATTTGGACTTTTTTTCCTTCAAAATTTGACCTTTTGGCCTAAAATTTTGATTTTTTTTATCTTAAAAATCTTATTCCTTTCTTGAAATTCTAACCTTTTTTGTTAAAAGTCTGACTTTTAAACTCAGAATTCTGCCTTTTTTCCTCAAAATTCAGACGTTTTTTTTTTCTTGAAATTTGAACTTTTTTTCTTCAAATTTTGGATTTTTTTGCTGACAAATGGGATTTTTTTTTTCTGAAAAAAATATGACTTCCTTTCTTGAAATTCTAACCTTTTTTGTTAAAAGTCTGACTTTTAAACTCAGAATTCTGCCTTTTTTCCTCAAAATTCAGACGTTTTTTTTTTTCTTGAAATTTGGACTTTTTTTCCTTCAAAATTTGACCTTTTGGCCTAAAATTTTGATTTTTTTTTCTTAAAAATCTGATTCCTTTCTTGAAATTCTAACCTTTTTTGTTAAAAGTCTGACTTTTAAACTCAGAATTCTGCCTTTTTTCCTCAAAATTCAGACGTTTTTTTTTTTTGTTGAAATTTGGACTTTTTTTGCTTCAAAATTTGACCTTTTGGCCTAAAATTTTGATTTTTTTTTCTTAAAAATCTGATTCCTTTCTTGAAATTCTAACCTTTTTTGTTAAAAGTCTGACTTTTAAACTCAGAATTCTGCCTTTTTTCCTCAAAATTCAGACGTTTTTTTTTCTTGAAATTTGGACTTTTTTTCCTTCAAAATTTGACCTTTTGGCCTAAAATTTTGATTTTTTTTTCTTAAAAATATGACTTCCTTTCTTGAAATTCTAACCTTTTTTGTTAAAAGTCTGACTTTTAAACTCAGAATTCTGCCTTTTTTACTCAAAATTCAGACTTTTTTTTTTTCTTGAAATTTGGACTTTTTTTTCTTCAAATTTGGGATTTTTTTTGCTGAAAAATGGGATTTTTTTTTTCTTAAAAATCTGATTCCTTTCTTGAAATTCTAACCTTTTTTGTTAAAAGTCTGACTTTTAAACTCAGAATTCTGCCTTTTGTCCTCAAAATTCAGATGTTTATTTTTTCTTGAAATTTGGACTTTTTTTCCTTCAAAATTTGACCTTTTGGACTAAAATTTTGATTTTTTTTATCTTAAAAATCTTATTCCTTTCTTGAAATTCTAACCTTTTTTGTTAAAAGTCTGCCTTTTTTCCTCAAAATTCAGACGTTTTTTTTTTTCTTGAAATTTGGACTTTTTTTCCTTCAAAATTTGACCTTTTGGCCTACAATTTTGATTTGTTTTCTTAAAAATCTGATTCCTTTCTTGAAATTCTAACCTTTTTTGTTAAAAGTCTGACTTTTAAACTCAGAATTCTGCCTTTTTTCCTCAAAATTCAGACGTTTTTTTTTTTCTTGAAATTTGGACTTTTTTTCCTTCAAATTTGGGATTTTTTTGCTGAAAAATGAGATTTTTTTTTTCTTAAAAATCTGATTCCTTTCTTGAAATTCTAACCTTTTTTGTTAAAAGTCTGACTTTTAAACTCAGAATTCTGCCTTTTGTCCTCAAAATTCAGACGTTTTTTTTTTTCTTGAAATTTGGACTTTTTTTCCTTCAAAATTTGACCTTTTGGCCTAAAATTTTGATTTTTTTTTTTCTTAAAAATCTTATTCCTTTCTTGAAATTCTAACCTTTTTTGTTAAAAGTCTGACTTTTAAACTCAGAATTCTGCCTTTTGTCCTCAAAATTCAGACGTTTTTTTTTTCTTGAAATTTGGACTTTTTTTCCTTCAAATTTGGGATTTTTTTGCTGAAAAATGGGATTTTTTTTTCTTAAAAATCTGATTCCTTTCTTGAAATTCTAACCTTTTTTGTTAAAAGTCTGACTTTTAAACTCAGAATTCTGCCTTTTGTCCTCAAAATTCAGACGTTTTTTTTTTTCTTGAAATTTGGACTTTTTTTCCTTCAAAATTTGACCTTTTGTCCTAAAATTTTGATTTTTTTTTCTTAAAAATCTGATTCCTTTCTTGAAATTCTAACCTTTTTTGTTAAAAGTCTGACTTTTAAACTCAGAATTCTGCCTTTTTTCCTCAAAATTCAGACGTTTTTTTTTTCTTGAAATTTGTACTTTCTTCTTCAAATTTTGGATTTTTTTGCTGAAAAATGGGATTTTTTTTTTTCTTAAAAATCTGATTCCTTTCTTGAAATTCTAACCTTTTTTGTTAAAAGTCTGACTTTTAAACTCAGAATTCTGCCTTTTTTCCTCAAAATTCAGACGTTTTTTTTTTTCTTGAAATTTGGACCTTTTTTCTTCAAATTTTGTATTTTTTTGCTGAAAAATAGGATTTTTTTTTTCTTAAAAATCTGATTCCTTTCTTGAAATTCTAACCTTTTTTGTTAAAAGTCTGACTTTTAAACTCAGAATTCTGCCTTTTTTCCTCAAAATTCAGACTTTTTTTTTTTCTCGAAATTTGGACTTTTTTTCCTTCAAAATTTGACCTTTTGGCCTAAAATTTTGATTTTTTTTTCTTAAAAATATGACTTCCTTTCTTGAAATTCTAACCTTTTTTGTTAAAAGTCTGACTTTTAAACTCAGAATTCTGCCTTTTGTCCTCAAAATTCAGACGTTTTTTTTTTTCTTGAAATTTGGACTTTTTTTCCTTCAAATTTGGATTTTTTTGCTGAAAAATGGGATTTTTTTTTTTCTTAAAAATCTGACTTCCTTTCTTGAAATTCTAACCTTTTTTGTTAAAAGTCTGACTTTTAAACTCAGAATTCTGCCTTTTGTCCTCAAAATTCAGACGTTTTTTTTTTTCTTGAAATTTGGACTTTTTTTCTTTCAAAATTTGACCTTTTGTCCTAAAATTTTGATTTTTTTTTCTTAAAAATCTTATTCCTTTCTTGAAATTCTAACCTTTTTTGTTAAAAGTCTGACTTTTAAACTCAGAATTCTGCCTTTTTTCCTCAAAATTCAGACGTTTTTTTTTTCTTGAAATTTTACTTTTTTTCCTTCAAAATTTGACCGTTTGGCCTAAAATTTTGATTTTTTTTTTTCTTAAAAATATGACTTCCTTTCTTGAAATTCTAACCTTTTTTGTTAAAAGTCTGACTTTTAAACTCAGAATTCTGCCTTTTTTCCTCAAAATTCAGACGTTTTTTTTTTTCTTGAAATTTGGACTTTTTTTCCTTCAAATTTGGGATTATTTTGCTGAAAAATGAGATTTTTTTTTTCTTAAAAATCTGATTCCTTTCTTGAAATTCTAACCTTTTTTGTTAAAAGTCTGACTTTTAAACTCAGAATTCTGCCTTTTGTCCTCAAAATTCAGACGTTTTTTTTTTCTTGAAATTTGGACTTTTTTTCCTTCAAAATTTGACCTTTTGGCCTAAAATTTTGATTTTTTTTTTTCTTAAAAATCTTATTCCTTTCTTGAAATTCTAACCTTTTTTGTTAAAAGTCTGACTTTTAAACTCAGAATTCTGCCTTTTGTCCTCAAAATTCAGACGTTTTTTTTTTTCTTGAAATTTGGACTTTTTTTCCTTCAAATTTGGGATTTTTTTGCTGAAAAATGGGATTTTTTTTTCTTAAAAATCTGATTCCTTTCTTGAAATTCTAACCTTTTTTGTTAAAAGTCTGACTTTTAAACTCAGAATTCTGCCTTTTTTCCTCAAAATTCAGACGTTTTTTTTTTCTTGAAATTTTACTTTTTTTCCTTCAAAATTTGACCGTTTGGCCTAAAATTTTGATTTTTTTTTTTCTTAAAAATATGACTTCCTTTCTTGAAATTCTAACCTTTTTTGTTAAAAGTCTGACTTTTAAACTCAGAATTCTGCCTTTTTTCCTCAAAATTCAGACGTTTTTTTTTTTCTTGAAATTTGGACTTTTTTTCCTTCAAATTTGGGATTTTTTTGCTGAAAAATGAGATTTTTTTTTTCTTAAAAATCTGATTCCTTTCTTGAAATTCTAACCTTTTTTGTTAAAAGTCTGACTTTTAAACTCAGAATTCTGCCTTTTGTCCTCAAAATTCAGACGTTTTTTTTTTTCTTGAAATTTGGACTTTTTTTCCTTCAAAATTTGACCTTTTGGCCTAAAATTTTGATTTTTTTTTTTCTTAAAAATCTTATTCCTTTCTTGAAATTCTAACCTTTTTTGTTAAAAGTCTGACTTTTAAACTCAGAATTCTGCCTTTTGTCCTCAAAATTCAGACGTTTTTTTTTTCTTGAAATTTGGACTTTTTTTCCTTCAAATTTGGGATTTTTTTGCTGAAAAATGGGATTTTTTTTTCTTAAAAATCTGATTCCTTTCTTGAAATTCTAACCTTTTTTGTTAAAAGTCTGACTTTTAAACTCAGAATTCTGCCTTTTGTCCTCAAAATTCAGACGTTTTTTTTTTTCTTGAAATTTGGACTTTTTTTCCTTCAAAATTTGACCTTTTGTCCTAAAATTTTGATTTTTTTTTCTTAAAAATCTGATTCCTTTCTTGAAATTCTAACCTTTTTTGTTAAAAGTCTGACTTTTAAACTCAGAATTCTGCCTTTTTTCCTCAAAATTCAGACGTTTTTTTTTTCTTGAAATTTTACTTTTTTTCCTTCAAAATTTGACCGTTTGGCCTAAAATTTTGATTTTTTTTTTTATTAAAAATATGACTTCCTTTCTTGAAATTCTAACCTTTTTTGTTAAAAGTCTGACTTTTAAACTCAGAATTCTGCCTTTTTTCCTCAAAATTCAGACGTTTTTTTTTTTCTTGAAATTTGGACTTTTTTTCCTTCAAATTTGGGATTTTTTTGCTGAAAAATGAGATTTTTTTTTTCTTAAAAATCTGATTCCTTTCTTGAAATTCTAACCTTTTTTGTTAAAAGTCTGACTTTTAAACTCAGAATTCTGCCTTTTGTCCTCAAAATTCAGACGTTTTTTTTTTCTTGAAATTTGGACTTTTTTTCCTTCAAAATTTGACCATTTGGCCTAAAATTTTGATTTTTTTTTCTTAAAAATATGACTTCCTTTCTTGAAATTCTAACCTTTTTTGTTAAAAGTCTGACTTTTAAACTCAGAATTCTGCCTTTTGTCCTCAAAATTCAGACGTTTTTTTTTTTCTTGAAATTTGGACTTTTTTTCCTTCAAAATTTGACCTTTTGTCCTAAAATTTTGATTTTTTTTTCTTAAAAATCTTATTCCTTTCTTGAAATTCTAATCTTTTTTGTTAAAAGTCTGACTTTTAAACTCAGAATTCTGCCTTTTTTCCTCAAAATTCAGACTTTTTTTTTTTCTCGAAATTTGGACTTTTTTTCCTTCAAAATTTGACCTTTTGGCCTAAAATTTTGATTTTTTTTTCTTAAAAATATGACTTCCTTTCTTGAAATTCTAACCTTTTTTGTTAAAAGTCTGACTTTTAAACTCAGAATTCTGCCTTTTGTCCTCAAAATTCAGACGTTTTTTTTTTTCTTGAAATTTGGACTTTTTTTCCTTCAAATTTGGATTTTTTTGCTGAAAAATGGGATTTTTTTTTTTCTTAAAAATCTGACTTCCTTTCTTGAAATTCTAACCTTTTTTGTTAAAAGTCTGACTTTTAAACTCAGAATTCTGCCTTTTGTCCTCAAAATTCAGACGTTTTTTTTTCTTGAAATTTGGACTTTTTTTCCTTCAAAATTTGACCTTTTGTCCTAAAATTTTGATTTTTTTTTCTTAAAAATCTTATTCCTTTCTTGAAATTCTAACCTTTTTTGTTAAAAGTCTGACTTTTAAACTCAGAATTCTGCCTTTTTTCCTCAAAATTCAGACGTTTTTTTTCTTGAAATTTTACTTTTTTTCCTTCAAAATTTGACCGTTTGGCCTAAAATTTTGATTTTTTTTTTTCTTAAAAATATGACTTCCTTTCTTGAAATTCTAACCTTTTTTGTTAAAAGTCTGACTTTTAAACTCAGAATTCTGCCTTTTTTCCTCAAAATTCAGACGTTTTTTTTTTCTTGAAATTTGGACTTTTTTTCCTTCAAATTTGGGATTTTTTTGCTGAAAAATGGGATTTTTTTTTCTTAAAAATCTGATTCCTTTCTTGAAATTCTAACCTTTTTTGTTAAAAGTCTGACTTTTAAACTCAGAATTCTGCCTTTTGTCCTCAAAATTCAGACGTTTTTTTTTTCTTGAAATTTTACTTTTTTTCCTTCAAAATTTGACCGTTTGGCCTAAAATTTTGATTTTTTTTTTTCTTAAAAATATGACTTCCTTTCTTGAAATTCTAACCTTTTTTGTTAAAAGTCTGACTTTTAAACTCAGAATTCTGCCTTTTTTCCTCAAAATTCAGACGTTTTTTTTTTTCTTGAAATTTGGACTTTTTTTCCTTCAAATTTGGGATTTTTTTGCTGAAAAATGAGATTTTTTTTTTCTTAAAAATCTGATTCCTTTCTTGAAATTCTAACCTTTTTTGTTAAAAGTCTGACTTTTAAACTCAGAATTCTGCCTTTTGTCCTCAAAATTCAGACTTTTTTTTTTTCTCGAAATTTGGACTTTTTTTCCTTCAAAATTTGACCTTTTGGCCTAAAATTTTGATTTTTTTTTCTTAAAAATATGACTTCCTTTCTTGAAATTCTAACCTTTTTTGTTAAAAGTCTGACTTTTAAACTCAGAATTCTGCCTTTTGTCCTCAAAATTCAGACGTTTTTTTTTTTCTTGAAATTTGGACTTTTTTTCCTTCAAATTTGGATTTTTTTGCTGAAAAATGGGATTTTTTTTTTTCTTAAAAATCTGACTTCCTTTCTTGAAATTCTAACCTTTTTTGTTAAAAGTCTGACTTTTAAACTCAGAATTCTGCCTTTTGTCCTCAAAATTCAGACGTTTTTTTTTCTTGAAATTTGGACTTTTTTTCCTTCAAAATTTGACCTTTTGTCCTAAAATTTTGATTTTTTTTTCTTAAAAATCTTATTCCTTTCTTGAAATTCTAACCTTTTTTGTTAAAAGTCTGACTTTTAAACTCAGAATTCTGCCTTTTTTCCTCAAAATTCAGACGTTTTTTTTCTTGAAATTTTACTTTTTTTCCTTCAAAATTTGACCGTTTGGCCTAAAATTTTGATTTTTTTTTTTCTTAAAAATATGACTTCCTTTCTTGAAATTCTAACCTTTTTTGTTAAAAGTCTGACTTTTAAACTCAGAATTCTGCCTTTTTTCCTCAAAATTCAGACGTTTTTTTTTTTCTTGAAATTTGGACTTTTTTTCCTTCAAATTTGGGATTTTTTTGCTGAAAAATGAGATTTTTTTTTTCTTAAAAATCTGATTCCTTTCTTGAAATTCTAACCTTTTTTGTTAAAAGTCTGACTTTTAAACTCAGAATTCTGCCTTTTGTCCTCAAAATTCAGACGTTTTTTTTTTCTTGAAATTTGGACTTTTTTTCCTTCAAAATTTGACCTTTTGGCCTAAAATTTTGATTTTTTTTTTTCTTAAAAATCTTATTCCTTTCTTGAAATTCTAACCTTTTTTGTTAAAAGTCTGACTTTTAAACTCAGAATTCTGCCTTTTGTCCTCAAAATTCAGACGTTTTTTTTTTCTTGAAATTTGGACTTTTTTTCCTTCAAATTTGGGATTTTTTTGCTTAAAAATGAGATTTTTTTTTTCTTAAAAATATGACTTCCTTTCTTGAAATTCTAACCTTTTTTGTTAAAAGTCTGACTTTTAAACTCAGAATTCTGCCTTTTTTCCTCAAAATTCAGACGTTTTTTTTTTCTTGAAATCTGGACTTTTTTTCATTCAAATTTTGATTTTTTTGCTGAAAAATGGGATGTTTTTTTTCTTAAAAATCTGATTCCTTTCTTGAAATTCTAACCTTTTTTGTTAAAAGTCTGACTTTTAAACTCAGAATTCTGCTTTTTTTCTCAAAATTCAGACGTTTTTTTTTTTCTTGAAATTTGGACTTTTTTTCCTTCAAAATTTGACCGTTTGGCCTAAAATTTTGATTTTTTTTTTTCTTAAAAATATGACTTCCTTTCTTGAAATTCTAACCTTTTTTGTTAAAAGTCTGACTTTTAAACTCAGAATTCTGCCTTTTTTCCTCAAAATTCAGACGTTTTTTTTTTCTTGAAATTTGGACTTTTTTTCCTTCAAATTTGGGATTTTTTTGCTGAAAAATGGGATTTTTTTTTCTTAAAAATCTGATTCCTTTCTTGAAATTCTAACCTTTTTTGTTAAAAGTCTGACTTTTAAACTCAGAATTCTGCCTTTTGTCCTCAAAATTCAGACGTTTTTTTTTTCTTGAAATTTTACTTTTTTTCCTTCAAAATTTGACCGTTTGGCCTAAAATTTTGATTTTTTTTTTTCTTAAAAATATGACTTCCTTTCTTGAAATTCTAACCTTTTTTGTTAAAAGTCTGACTTTTAAACTCAGAATTCTGCCTTTTTTCCTCAAAATTCAGACGTTTTTTTTTTTCTTGAAATTTGGACTTTTTTTCCTTCAAATTTGGGATTTTTTTGCTGAAAAATGAGATTTTTTTTTTCTTAAAAATCTGATTCCTTTCTTGAAATTCTAACCTTTTTTGTTAAAAGTCTGACTTTTAAACTCAGAATTCTGCCTTTTGTCCTCAAAATTCAGACTTTTTTTTTTTCTCGAAATTTGGACTTTTTTTCCTTCAAAATTTGACCTTTTGGCCTAAAATTTTGATTTTTTTTTCTTAAAAATATGACTTCCTTTCTTGAAATTCTAACCTTTTTTGTTAAAAGTCTGACTTTTAAACTCAGAATTCTGCCTTTTGTCCTCAAAATTCAGACGTTTTTTTTTTTCTTGAAATTTGGACTTTTTTTCCTTCAAATTTGGATTTTTTTGCTGAAAAATGGGATTTTTTTTTTTCTTAAAAATCTGACTTCCTTTCTTGAAATTCTAACCTTTTTTGTTAAAAGTCTGACTTTTAAACTCAGAATTCTGCCTTTTGTCCTCAAAATTCAGACGTTTTTTTTTCTTGAAATTTGGACTTTTTTTCCTTCAAAATTTGACCTTTTGTCCTAAAATTTTGATTTTTTTTTCTTAAAAATCTTATTCCTTTCTTGAAATTCTAACCTTTTTTGTTAAAAGTCTGACTTTTAAACTCAGAATTCTGCCTTTTTTCCTCAAAATTCAGACGTTTTTTTTCTTGAAATTTTACTTTTTTTCCTTCAAAATTTGACCGTTTGGCCTAAAATTTTGATTTTTTTTTTTCTTAAAAATATGACTTCCTTTCTTGAAATTCTAACCTTTTTTGTTAAAAGTCTGACTTTTAAACTCAGAATTCTGCCTTTTTTCCTCAAAATTCAGACGTTTTTTTTTTTCTTGAAATTTGGACTTTTTTTCCTTCAAATTTGGGATTTTTTTGCTGAAAAATGAGATTTTTTTTTTCTTAAAAATCTGATTCCTTTCTTGAAATTCTAACCTTTTTTGTTAAAAGTCTGACTTTTAAACTCAGAATTCTGCCTTTTGTCCTCAAAATTCAGACGTTTTTTTTTTCTTGAAATTTGGACTTTTTTTCCTTCAAAATTTGACCTTTTGGCCTAAAATTTTGATTTTTTTTTTTCTTAAAAATCTTATTCCTTTCTTGAAATTCTAACCTTTTTTGTTAAAAGTCTGACTTTTAAACTCAGAATTCTGCCTTTTGTCCTCAAAATTCAGACGTTTTTTTTTTCTTGAAATTTGGACTTTTTTTCCTTCAAATTTGGGATTTTTTTGCTTAAAAATGAGATTTTTTTTTTCTTAAAAATATGACTTCCTTTCTTGAAATTCTAACCTTTTTTGTTAAAAGTCTGACTTTTAAACTCAGAATTCTGCCTTTTTTCCTCAAAATTCAGACGTTTTTTTTTTCTTGAAATCTGGACTTTTTTTCATTCAAATTTTGATTTTTTTGCTGAAAAATGGGATGTTTTTTTTCTTAAAAATCTGATTCCTTTCTTGAAATTCTAACCTTTTTTGTTAAAAGTCTGACTTTTAAACTCAGAATTCTGCTTTTTTTCTCAAAATTCAGACGTTTTTTTTTTTCTTGAAATTTGGACTTTTTTTCCTTCAAAATTTGACCGTTTGGCCTAAAATTTTGATTTTTTTTTTTCTTAAAAATATGACTTCCTTTCTTGAAATTCTAACCTTTTTTGTTAAAAGTCTGACTTTTAAACTCAGAATTCTGCCTTTTTTCCTCAAAATTCAGACGTTTTTTTTTTCTTGAAATTTGGACTTTTTTTCCTTCAAATTTGGGATTTTTTTGCTGAAAAATGGGATTTTTTTTTCTTAAAAATCTGATTCCTTTCTTGAAATTCTAACCTTTTTTGTTAAAAGTCTGACTTTTAAACTCAGAATTCTGCCTTTTGTCCTCAAAATTCAGACGTTTTTTTTTTCTTGAAATTTTACTTTTTTTCCTTCAAAATTTGACCGTTTGGCCTAAAATTTTGATTTTTTTTTTTCTTAAAAATATGACTTCCTTTCTTGAAATTCTAACCTTTTTTGTTAAAAGTCTGACTTTTAAACTCAGAATTCTGCCTTTTTTCCTCAAAATTCAGACGTTTTTTTTTTTCTTGAAATTTGGACTTTTTTTCCTTCAAATTTGGGATTTTTTTGCTGAAAAATGAGATTTTTTTTTTCTTAAAAATCTGATTCCTTTCTTGAAATTCTAACCTTTTTTGTTAAAAGTCTGACTTTTAAACTCAGAATTCTGCCTTTTGTCCTCAAAATTCAGACTTTTTTTTTTTCTCGAAATTTGGACTTTTTTTCCTTCAAAATTTGACCTTTTGGCCTAAAATTTTGATTTTTTTTTCTTAAAAATATGACTTCCTTTCTTGAAATTCTAACCTTTTTTGTTAAAAGTCTGACTTTTAAACTCAGAATTCTGCCTTTTGTCCTCAAAATTCAGACGTTTTTTTTTTTCTTGAAATTTGGACTTTTTTTCCTTCAAATTTGGATTTTTTTGCTGAAAAATGGGATTTTTTTTTTTCTTAAAAATCTGACTTCCTTTCTTGAAATTCTAACCTTTTTTGTTAAAAGTCTGACTTTTAAACTCAGAATTCTGCCTTTTGTCCTCAAAATTCAGACGTTTTTTTTTCTTGAAATTTGGACTTTTTTTCCTTCAAAATTTGACCTTTTGTCCTAAAATTTTGATTTTTTTTTCTTAAAAATCTTATTCCTTTCTTGAAATTCTAACCTTTTTTGTTAAAAGTCTGACTTTTAAACTCAGAATTCTGCCTTTTTTCCTCAAAATTCAGACGTTTTTTTTCTTGAAATTTTACTTTTTTTCCTTCAAAATTTGACCGTTTGGCCTAAAATTTTGATTTTTTTTTTTCTTAAAAATATGACTTCCTTTCTTGAAATTCTAACCTTTTTTGTTAAAAGTCTGACTTTTAAACTCAGAATTCTGCCTTTTTTCCTCAAAATTCAGACGTTTTTTTTTTTCTTGAAATTTGGACTTTTTTTCCTTCAAATTTGGGATTTTTTTGCTGAAAAATGAGATTTTTTTTTTCTTAAAAATCTGATTCCTTTCTTGAAATTCTAACCTTTTTTGTTAAAAGTCTGACTTTTAAACTCAGAATTCTGCCTTTTGTCCTCAAAATTCAGACGTTTTTTTTTTCTTGAAATTTGGACTTTTTTTCCTTCAAAATTTGACCTTTTGGCCTAAAATTTTGATTTTTTTTTTTCTTAAAAATCTTATTCCTTTCTTGAAATTCTAACCTTTTTTGTTAAAAGTCTGACTTTTAAACTCAGAATTCTGCCTTTTGTCCTCAAAATTCAGACGTTTTTTTTTTCTTGAAATTTGGACTTTTTTTCCTTCAAATTTGGGATTTTTTTGCTTAAAAATGAGATTTTTTTTTTCTTAAAAATATGACTTCCTTTCTTGAAATTCTAACCTTTTTTGTTAAAAGTCTGACTTTTAAACTCAGAATTCTGCCTTTTTTCCTCAAAATTCAGACGTTTTTTTTTTCTTGAAATCTGGACTTTTTTTCATTCAAATTTTGATTTTTTTGCTGAAAAATGGGATGTTTTTTTTCTTAAAAATCTGATTCCTTTCTTGAAATTCTAACCTTTTTTGTTAAAAGTCTGACTTTTAAACTCAGAATTCTGCTTTTTTTCTCAAAATTCAGACGTTTTTTTTTTTCTTGAAATTTGGACTTTTTTTCCTTCAAAATTTGACCTTTTGGCCTAAAATTTTGATTTTTTTTTTCTTAAAAATCTGATTCCTTTCTTGAAATTCTAACCTTTTTTGCTAAAATTCTGACTTTTAAACTCAGAATTCTGCCTTTTTTCCTCAAAATTCAGACGTTTTTTTTTTTTCTTGAAATTTGGACTTTTTTTCCTTCAAATTTGGGATTTTTTTGCTGAAAAATGGGATTTTTTTTTTCTTAAAAATCTGATTCCTTTCTTGAAATTCTAACCTTTTTTGTTAAAAGTCTGACTTTTAAACTCAGAATTCTGCCTTTTTTCCTCAAAATTCAGACGTTTTTTTTTTCTTGAAATTTGGACTTTTTTTCCTTCATGATTTGACCTTTTGGCCTAAAATTTTGATTTTTTTTTCGTAAAAATCTGATTCCTTTCTTGAAATTCTAACCTTTTTTGTTAAAAGTCTGACTTTTAAACTCAGAATTCTGCTTTTTTTCTCAAAATTCAGACGTTTTTTTTTTCTTGAAATTTGGACTTTTTTTCCTTCAAAATTTGACCTTTTGGCCTAAAATTTTGATTTTTTTTTTCTTAAAAATCTGATTCCTTTCTTGAAATTCTAACCTTTTTTGCTAAAATTCTGACTTTTAAACTCAGAATTCTGCCTTTTTTCCTCAAAATTCAGACGTTTTTTTTTCTTGAAATTTGAACTTTTTTTCATTCAAATTTTGGATTTTTTTGCTGAAAAATGGGATTTTTTTTTTCTTAAAAATCTGATTCCTTTCTTGAAATTCTAACCTTTTTTGTTAAAAGTCTGACTTTTAAACTCAGAATTCTGCCTTTTTTCCTCAAAATTCAGACTTTTTTTTTTCTTGAAATTTGGACTTTTTTTCCTTCAAAATTTGACCTTTTGGCCTAAAATTGTGATTTTTTTTTTCGTAAAAATATGACTTCCTTTCTTGAAATTCTAACCTTTTTTGTTAAAAGTCTGACTTTTAAACTCAGAATTCTGCCTTTTTTCCTCAAAATTCAGACGTTTTTTTTTTCTTGAAATTTGGACTTTTTTTCCTTCAAAATTTGACCTTTTGGCCTAAAATTTTTTTTTTTTTTTTTCTTAAAAATCTGATTCCTTTCTTGAAATTCTAACTTTTTTGCTAAAAGTCTGACTTTTAAACTCAGAATTCTGCCTTTTTTCCTCAAAATTCAGACGTTTTTTTTTCTTGAAATTTGAACTTTTTTTCATTCAAATTTTGGATTTTTTTGCTGAAAAATGGGATTTTTTTTTTCTTAAAAATCTGATTCCTTTCTTGAAATTCTAACCTTTTTTGTTAAAAGTCTGACTTTTAAACTCAGAATTCTGCCTTTTTTCCTCAACATTAAGAATTGTTTTTTTCTTGAAATTTCGAATTTTTGCTTGCAAATTTTGATTTTTCTTAGGCTAGGGTTAGTGTTAGGGTTTGGTAGGGTTAGGGTTAGGGTTAGCATAGGGTTAAGGGTTAGGGTTAGAGTAGGGTTAGGGTTAGATTAGGGTTAGGGTTGGGGTTAGCATAGGGTTAAGAGTTAGGGTTAGGGTTAAGGGTTAGGTTTAGGGTTAGAGTAGGGTTAGGGTTAGATTAGGGTTAGGGGTTAGGGGTTAGGGATAGATTAGGGTTAGGGTTAGGGTTAGGGTTGTGCTTAGGGTTAGGGTTGGGATTAGGGTTAGGGTTAGAGTAGGGTTAGGATTAGGGTTGGGGTAGGGTTAGCATAGGGTTAGGGTTAGGGTTAGATTAGGGTTAGGGTTAAGGGTTAGGGTAGGGTTAGGGTTAAGGGTTAGGTTTAGGTTTAGAGTAGGGTTAGGGGTTAGGGTTAGCATAGGGTTAAGGGTTAGGGTTAGAGTAGGGTAAGATTAGGGTTAGGGTTAGCATAGGGTTAAGGGTTAGGGTTAGAGTAGGGTTAGGGTTAGATTGGGGTTAGGGTTAGCATAGGGTTAAGGGTTAGGGTTAGAGTAGGGTTAGGGTTAGGGTTAGATCAGGGTAGGGTTAGGGTTAGCATAGGGTTAAGTGTTAGCGTCAGGGTTACATTAGGGTTAGGGTTAGGGGTTAGGGTAGGGTTAGGGTTAAGGGTTAGGTTTAGGCTTAGAGTAGGGTTAGGGTTAGGCTTAGGGTTAGGGTTAGAGTAGGGTTAGGATTAGGATTAGGGTTATGGTAGGGTTAGGGTTAGATTAGGGTTAGGGTTAGGGTTAGATTAGGGTTAGGGTTAGGGTTAGGGTTAAGGGTTAGGGTAGGGTTAGGTTTAAGGGTTAGGTTTAGGTTTAGAGTAGGGTTAGGGGTTAGGGTTAGATTAGGGTTAGGGGTTAGGGTTAGATTAGGGTTAGATTAGGGTTAGGGTTAGGGTTAAGGGCCAGGGTTATGGTTAGGTTAGGGTTAGGGTTAAGGGATAGGGTTAGGGTTCGGTTAGGGTTAGGGTTAGGGATAGGGTAGGGTAGGGTTAGGGTTAGGGTTAGATTAGGGTTAGGGTTATGGTTAAGGGTTAGGGTAGGGTTAGGTTTTAGGGTTAGGTTTAGGTTTCGAGTAGGGTTAGGGGTTAGGGTTAGGGTTAGGGTTAGCATAGGGTTAGGGTTAGGGTTAGGGTTAAGGGTTATGGTTAGATTAGGTTTAGGGGTTAGGGTTAGAGTAGGGTTAGGGTTAGGGTTAAGGGCCAGGGTTACGGTTAGGTTAGAGTTAGGGTTAAGGGATAGGGTTAGGGTTGGGTTAGGGTTAGGGATAGGGTAGGGTTAGGATTTGGGCTAGGGGGTTCTTGAAATTCTCATCTGTAGGGTTAGGGTTAGGGTTAGATTAGGGTTAGGGTACAGTTAGGGTTAGGGTTAGGGTGTTCTTGAAATTCTAACCTTTTTTGTTAAAAGTCTGACTTTTAAACTCAGAATTCTGCCTTTTTTCCTCAAAATTCAGACGTTTTTTTTTTTTCTTGAAATTTGGATTTTTTTCCTTCAAAATTTCACCTTTTGGCCTAAAATTTTGATTTTTTTTTCTTAAAAATATGACTTCCTTTCTTGAAATTCTAACCTTTTTTGTTAAAAGTCTGACTTTTAAACTCAGAATTCTGCCTTTTTTCCTCAAAATTCAGACTTTTTTTTTTCTTGAAATTCGGACTTTTTTTCCTTCAAATTTTGGATTTTTTTGCTGAAAAATGAGATTTTTTTTTCTTAAAAATCTGATTCCTTTCTTGAAATTCTAACCTTTTTTGCTAAAATTCTGACTTTTAAACTCAGAATTCTGCCTTTTTTCCTCAAAATTCAGACGTTTTTTTTTTCTTGAAATTTGGACTTTTTTTCCTTCAAATTTGGGATTTTTTTGCTGAAAAATGAGATTTTTTTTTCTTAAAAATCTGATTCCTTTCTTGAAATTCTAACCTTTTCTGTTAAAAGTCTGACTTTTAAACTCAGAATTCTGCCTTTTTTCCTCAAAATTCAGACGTTTTTTTTTTCTTGAAATTTGGACTTTTTTTCCTTCATGATTTGACCTTTTGGCCTAAAATTTTGATTTTTTTTTCGTAAAAATCTGATTCCTTTCTTGAAATTCTAACCTTTTTTGGTAAAAGTCTGACTTTTAAACTCAGAATTCTGCCTTTTTTCCTCAAAATTCAGACGTTTTTTTTTTCTTGAAATTTGGACTTTTTTTCCTTCAAATTTGGGATTTTTTTGCTGAAAAATGGGATTTTTTTTTTCTTAAAAATCTCATACCTTTCTTGAAATTCTAACCTTTTTTGTTAAAAGTCTGACTTTTAAACTCAGAATTCTGCCTTTTTTCCTCAAAATTCAGACGTTTTTTTTTTTCTTGAAATTTGGACTTTTTTTCCTTCAAATTTGGGATTTTTTTGCTGAAAAATGGGATATTTTTTTTCTTAAAAATCTCATACCTTTCTTGAAATTCTAACCTTTTTTGTTAAAAGTCTGACTTTTAAACTCAGAATTCTGCCTTTTTTCCTCAAAATTCAGACGTTTTTTTTTTCTTGAAATTTGGACTTTTTTTCCTTCATGATTTGACCTTTTGGCCTAAAATTTTGATTTTTTTTTCTTAAAAATCTGATTCCTTTCTTGAAATTCTAACCTTTTTTGTTAAAAGTCTGACTTTTAAACTCAGAATTCTGCCTTTTTTCCTCAAAATTCAGACTTTTTTTTTTTTTCTTGAAATTTGGACTTTTTTTCCTTCAAATTTGGGATTTTTTTGCTGAAAAATGGGATTTTTTTTTTCTTAAAAATCTCATACCTTTCTTGAAATTCTAACCTTTTTTGTTAAAAGTCTGACTTTTAAACTCAGAATTCTGCCTTTTTTCCTCAAAATTCAGACGTTTTTTTTTTTCTTGAAATTTGGACTTTTTTTCCTTCAAATTTGGGATTTTTTTGCTGAAAAATGGGATCTTTTTTTTCTTAAAAATCTGATTCCTTTCTTGAAATTCTAACCTTTTTTGCTAAAATTCTGACTTTTAAACTCAGAATTCTGCCTTTTTTCCTCAAAATTCAGACGTTTTTTTTTTTCTTGAAATTTGGACTTTTTTTCCTTCAAATTTGGGATTTTTTTGCTGAAAAATGAGATTTTTTTTTTCTTAAAAATATGACTTCCTTTCTTGAAATTCTAACCTTTTTTGTTAAAAGTCTGACTTTTAAACTCAGAATTCTGCCTTTTTTCCTCAAAATTCAGACGTTTTTTTTTCTTGAAATCTGGACTTTTTTTCATTCAAATTTTGGATTTTTTTGCTGAAAAATGGGATGTTTTTTTTCTTAAAAATCTGATTCCTTTCTTGAAATTCTAACCTTTTTTGTTAAAAGTCTGACTTTTAAACTCAGAATTCTGCCTTTTTTCCTCAAAATTCAGACATTTTTTTTTTCTTGAAATTTGGACTTTTTTTCCTTAAAATTTGACCTTTTGGCCTAAAATTTTGATTTTTTTTTCTTAAAAATATGACTTCCTTTCTTGAAATTCTAACCTTTTTTGTTAAAAGTCTGACTTTTAAACTCAGAATTCTGCCTTTTTTCCTCAAAATTCAGACGTTTTTTTTTTTCATGAAATTTGGACTTTTTTTCCTTCAAAATGTGACCTTTTGGCCTAAAATTTTGATTTTTTTTTCTTCAAAATATGACTTCCTTTCTTGAAATTCTAACCTTTTTTGTTAAAAGTCTGACTTTTAAACTCAGAATTCTGCCTTTTTTCCTCAAAATTCAGACGTTTTTTTTTTCTTGAAATTTGGACTTTTTTTCCTTCAAATTTGGGATTTTTTTGCTGAAAAATGGGATCTTTTTTTTCTTAAAAATCTGATTCCTTTCTTGAAATTCTAACCTTTTTTGTTAAAAGTCTGACTTTTAAACTCAGAATTCTGCCTTTTTTCCTCAAAATTCAGACGTTTTTTTTTTCTTGAAATTTGGACTTTTTTTCCTTCAAATTTGGGATTTTTTTGCTGAAAAATGGGATCTTTTTTTTCTTAAAAATCTGATTCCTTTCTTGAAATTCTAACCTTTTTTGTTAAAAGTCTGACTTTTAAACTCAGAATTCTGCCTTTTTTCCTCAAAATTCAGACTTTTTTTTTTCTTGAAATTTGGACTTTTTTTCCTTCAAAATTTGACCTTTTGGCCTAAAATTTTGATTTTTTTTTCTTAAAAATATGACTTCCTTTGTTGAAATTCTAACCTTTTTTTGTTAAAAGTCTGACTTTTAAACTCAGAATTCTGCCTTTTTTCCTCAAAATTCAGACGTTTTTTTTTTCTTGAAATTTGGACTTTTTTTCTTTCAAATTTGGAATTTTTTTGCTGAAAAATGGGATCTTTTTTTTCTTAAAAATCTGATTCCTTTCTTGAAATTCTAACCTTTTTTGTTAAAAGTCTGACTTTTAAACTCAGAATTCTGCCTTTTTTCCTCAACATTAAGAGTTGTTTTTTTCTTGAAATTTCGAATTTTTGCTTGCAAATTTTGATTTTTCTTAGGCTAGGGTTAGTGTTAGGGTTTGGTAGGGTTAGGGTTAGGGTTAGCATAGGGTTAAGGGTTAGGGTTAGAGTAGGGTTAGGGTTAGATTAGGGTTAGGGTTGGGGTTAGCATAGGGTTAAGAGTTAGGGTTAGGGTTAAGGGTTAGGTTTAGGGTTAGAGTAGGGTTAGGGTTAGATTAGGGTTAGGGGTTAGGGATAGATTAGGGTTAGGGTTAGGGTTAGGGTTGTGCTTAGGGTTAGGGTTGGGATTAGGGTTAGGGTTAGAGTAGGGTTAGGATTAGGGTTGGGGTTGGATTAGGGGTAGGGTTAGCATAGGGTTAGGGTTAGGGTTAGATTAGGGTTAGATTAGGGTTAAGGGTTAGGGTAGGGTTAGGGTTAAGGGTTAGGGTTAGAGTAGGGTAAGATTAGGGTTAGGGTTAGCATAGGGTTAAGGGTTAGGGTTAGAGTAGGGTTAGGGTTAGGGTTAGATTAGGGTTAGGGTTAGGGTTAGCATAGGGTTAAGGGTTAGGGTTAGAGTAGGGTTAGGGTTAGGGTTAGATCAGGGTAGGGTTAGGGTTAGTATAGGGTTAAGTGTTAGCGTCAGGGTTACATTAGGGTTAGGGTTATATTAGGGTTAGGGTTAGGGGTTAGGGTAGGGTTAGGGTTAAGGGTTAGGTTTAGGCTTAGAGTAGGGTTAGGGTTAGGCTTAGGGTTAGGGTTAGAGCAGGGTTAGGATTAGGATTAGGGTTATGGTAGGGATAGGGTTAGATCAGGGTTAGGGTTAGGGTTAGATTAGGGTTAGGGTTAGGGTTAGGGTTAAGGGTTAGGGTAGGGTTAGGTTTAAGGGTTAGGTTTAGGTTTAGAGTAGGGTTAGGGGTTAGGGTTAGATTAGGGTTAGGGGTTAGGGTTAGATTAGGGTTAGGGTTAGGGTTAAGGGCCAGGGTTATGGTTAGGTTAGGGTTAGGGTTAAGGGATAGGGTTAGGGTTCGGTTAGGGTTAGGGTTAGGGATAGGGTAGGGTAGGGTTAGGGTTAGGGTTAGATTAAGGTTAGGGTTATGGTTAAGGGTTAGGGTAGGGTTAGGTTTTAGGGTTAGGTTTAGGTTTAGAGTAGGGTTAGGGGTTAGGGTTAGATTAGGGTTAGGGTTAGGGTTAGCATAGGGTTAGGGTTAGGGTTAAGGGTTAGGGTTAGATTAGGTTTAGGGGTTAGGGTTAGAGTAGGGTTAGGGTTAGGGTTAAGGGCCAGGGTTACGGTTAGGTTAGAGTTAGGGTTAAGGGATAGGGTTAGGGTTGGGTTAGGGTTAGGGATAGGGTAGGGTTAGGATTTGGGCTAGGGGGTTCTTGAAATTCTCATCTGTAGGGTTAGGGTTAGGGTACAGTTAGGGTTAGGGTTAGGGTGTTCTTGAAATTCTAACCTTTTTTGTTTAAAGTCTGACTTTTAAACTCAGAATTCTGCCTTTTTTCCTCAAAATTCAGACTTTTTTTTTTCTTGAAATTTGGACTTTTTTTCCTTCAAAATTTGACCTTTTGGCCTAAAATTTTGATTTTTTTTTTCTTAAAAATATGACTTCCTTTCTTGAAATTCTAACCTTTTTTCTTAAAAGTCTGACTTTTAAACTCAGAATTCTGCCTTTTTTCCTCAAAATTCAGACTTTTTTTTTTCTTGAAATTTGGACTTTTTTTCCTTCAAAATTTGACCTTTTGGCCTAAAATTTTGATTTTTTTTTCTTAAAAATATGACTTCCTTTGTTGAAATTCTAACCTTTTTTTGTTAAAAGTCTGACTTTTAAACTCAGAATTCTGCCTTTTTTCCTCAAAATTCAGACGTTTTTTTTTTCTTGAAATTTGGACTTTTTTTCTTTCAAATTTGGAATTTTTTTGCTGAAAAATGGGATCTTTTTTTTCTTAAAAATCTGATTCCTTTCTTGAAATTCTAACCTTTTTTGTTAAAAGTCTGACTTTTAAACTCAGAATTCTGCCTTTTTTCCTCAACATTAAGAATTGTTTTTTTCTTGAAATTTCGAATTTTTGCTTGCAAATTTTGATTTTTCTTAGGCTAGGGTTAGTGTTAGGGTTTGGTAGGGTTAGGGTTAGGGTTAGCATAGGGTTAAGGGTTAGGGTTAGAGTAGGGTTAGGGTTAGATTAGGGTTAGGGTTGGGGTTAGCATAGGGTTAAGAGTTAGGGTTAGGGTTAAGGGTTAGGTTTAGGGTTAGAGTAGGGTTAGGGTTAGATTAGGGTTAGGGGTTAGGGATAGATTAGGGTTAGGGTTAGGGTTAGGGTTGTGCTTAGGGTTAGGGTTGGGATTAGGGTTAGGGTTAGAGTAGGGTTAGGATTAGGGTTGGGGTTGGATTAGGGGTAGGGTTAGCATAGGGTTAGGGTTAGGGTTAGATTAGGGTTAGATTAGGGTTAAGGGTTAGGGTAGGGTTAGGGTTAAGGGTTAGGGTTAGAGTAGGGTAAGATTAGGGTTAGGGTTAGCATAGGGTTAAGGGTTAGGGTTAGAGTAGGGTTAGGGTTAGGGTTAGATTAGGGTTAGGGTTAGGGTTAGCATAGGGTTAAGGGTTAGGGTTAGAGTAGGGTTAGGGTTAGATCAGGGTAGGGTTAGGGTTAGCATAGGGTTAAGTGTTAGCGTCAGGGTTACATTAGGGTTAGGGTTATATTAGGGTTAGGGTTAGGGGTTAGGGTAGGGTTAGGGTTAAGGGTTAGGTTTAGGCTTAGAGTAGGGTTAGGGTTAGGCTTAGGGTTAGGGTTAGAGCAGGGTTAGGATTAGGATTAGGGTTATGGTAGGGTTAGGGTTAGATCAGGGTTAGGGTTAGGGTTAGATTAGGGTTAGGGTTAGGGTTAAGGGTTAGGGTAGGGTTAGGTTTAAGGGTTAGGTTTAGGTTTAGAGTAGGGTTAGGGGTTAGGGTTAGATTAGGGTTAGGGGTTAGGGTTAGATTAGGGTTAGGGTTAGGGTTAAGGGCCAGGGTTATGGTTAGGTTAGGGTTAGGGTTAAGGGATAGGGTTAGGGTTCGGTTAGGGTTAGGGTTAGGGATAGGGTAGGGTAGGGTTAGGGTTAGGGTTAGATTAAGGTTAGGTTTATGGTTAAGGGTTAGGGTAGGGTTAGGTTTTAGGGTTAGGTTTAGGTTTAGAGTAGGGTTAGGGGTTAGGGTTAGATTAGGGTTAGGGTTAGGGTTAGGGTTAGCATAGGGTTAGGGTTAGGGTTAAGGGTTAGGGTTAGATTAGGTTTAGGGGTTAGGGTTAGAGTAGGGTTAGGGTTAGGGTTAAGGGCCAGGGTTACGGTTAGGTTAGAGTTAGGGTTAAGGGATAGGGTTAGGGTTGGGTTAGGGTTAGGGATAGGGTAGGGTTAGGATTTGGGCTAGGGGGTTCTTGAAATTCTCATCTGTAGGGTTAGGGTTAGGGTACAGTTAGGGTTAGGGTTAGGGTGTTCTTGAAATTCTAACCTTTTTTGTTTAAAGTCTGACTTTTAAACTCAGAATTCTGCCTTTTTTCCTCAAAATTCAGACGTTTCTTTTTTCTTGAAATTTGGACTTTTTTTCCTTCAAAATTTGACCTT
The DNA here is from genome assembly GCA_033000465.1 of Sciaenops ocellatus. Taxonomy (NCBI): domain Eukaryota; kingdom Metazoa; phylum Chordata; class Actinopteri; family Sciaenidae; genus Sciaenops; species Sciaenops ocellatus. The sequence continues at coordinate 261,497 of CP136889.1, forward strand.
TTGGCCTAAAATTTTGATTTTTTTTTCTTAAAAATATGACTTCCTTTGTTGAAATTCTAACCTTTTTTTGTTAAAAGTCTGACTTTTAAACTCAGAATTCTGCCTTTTTTCCTCAAAATTCAGATGTTTTTTTTTTCTTGAAATTTGGACTTTTTTTCTTTCAAATTTGGAATTTTTTTGCTGAAAAATGGGATCTTTTTTTTCTTAAAAATCTGATTCCTTTCTTGAAATTCTAACCTTTTTTGTTAAAAGTCTGACTTTTAAACTCAGAATTCTGCCTTTTTTCCTCAACATTAAGAATTGTTTTTTTCTTGAAATTTCGAATTTTTGCTTGCAAATTTTGATTTTTCTTAGGCTAGGGTTAGTGTTAGGGTTTGGTAGGGTTAGGGTTAGGGTTAGCATAGGGTTAAGGGTTAGGGTTAGAGTAGGGTTAGGGTTAGATTAGGGTTAGGGTTGGGGTTAGCATAGGGTTAAGAGTTAGGGTTAGGGTTAAGGGTTAGGTTTAGGGTTAGAGTAGGGTTAGGGTTAGATTAGGGTTAGGGGTTAGGGATAGATTAGGGTTAGGGTTAGGGTTAGGGTTGGGATTAGGGTTAGGGTTAGAGTAGGGTTAGGATTAGGGTTGGGGTTGGATTAGGGGTAGGGTTAGCATAGGGTTAGGGTTAGGGTTAGATTAGGGTTAGGGTTAGATTAGGGTTAAGGGTTAGGGTAGGGTTAGGGTTAAGGGTTAGGGTTAGAGTAGGGTAAGATTAGGGTTAGGGTTAGCATAGGGTTAAGGGTTAGGGTTAGAGTAGGGTTAGGGTTAGGGTTAGATTAGGGTTAGGGTTAGGGTTAGCATAGGGTTAAGGGTTAGGGTTAGAGTAGGGTTAGGGTTAGGGTTAGATCAGGGTAGGGTTAGGGTTAGCATAGGGTTAAGTGTTAGCGTCAGGGTTACATTAGGGTTAGGGTTATATTAGGGTTAGGGTTAGGGGTTAGGGTAGGGTTAGGGTTAAGGGTTAGGTTTAGGCTTAGAGTAGGGTTAGGGTTAGGCTTAGGGTTAGGGTTAGAGCAGGGTTAGGATTAGGATTAGGGTTATGGTAGGGTTAGGGTTAGATCAGGGTTAGGGTTAGGGTTAGATTAGGGTTAGGGTTAGGGTTAGGGTTAAGGGTTAGGGTAGGGTTAGGTTTAAGGGTTAGGTTTAGGTTTAGAGTAGGGTTAGGGGTTAGGGTTAGATTAGGGTTAGGGGTTAGGGTTAGATTAGGGTTAGGGTTAGGGTTAAGGGCCAGGGTTATGGTTAGGTTAGGGTTAGGGTTAAGGGATAGGGTTAGGGTTCGGTTAGGGTTAGGGTTAGGGATAGGGTAGGGTAGGGTTAGGGTTAGGGTTAGATTAGGGTTAGGGTTATGGTTAAGGGTTAAGGTAGGGTTAGGTTTTAGGGTTAGGTTTAGGTTTAGAGTAGGGTTAGGGGTTAGGGTTAGATTAGGGTTAGGGTTAGGGTTAGGGTTAGCATAGGGTTAGGGTTAGGGTTAAGGGTTAGGGTTAGAGTAGGGTTAGGGTTAGGGTTAAGGGCCAGGGTTACGGTTAGGTTAGAGTTAGGGTTAAGGGATAGGGTTAGGGTTGGGTTAGGGTTAGGGATAGGGTAGGGTTAGGATTTGGGCTAGGGGGTTCTTGAAATTCTCATCTGTAGGGTTAGGGTTAGGGTACAGTTAGGGTTAGGGTTAGGGTGTTCTTGAAATTCTAACCTTTTTTGTTAAAAGTCTGACTTTTAAACTCAGAATTCTGCCTTTTTTCCTCAAAATTCAGACGTTTTTTTTTTCTTGAAATTTGGACTTTTTTTCCTTCAAAATTTGACCTTTTGGCCTAAAATTTTGATTTTTTTTTTCTTAAAAATATGACTTCCTTTCTTGAAATTCTAACCTTTTTTTCTTAAAAGTCTGACTTTTAAACTCAGAATTCTGCCTTTTTTCCTCAAAATTCAGACTTTTTTTTTTCTTGAAATTTGGACTTTTTTTCCTTCAAAATTTGACCTTTTGGCCTAAAATTTTGATTTTTTTTTCTTAGAAATATGACTTCCTTTCTTGAAATTCTAACCTTTTTTGTTAAAAGTCTGACTTTTAAACTCAGAATTCTGCCTTTTTTCCTCAAAATTCAGACGTTTTTTTTTTTCTTGAAATTTGGACTTTTTTTCCTTCAAATTTGGGATTTTTTTGCTGAAAAATGGGATCTTTTTTTTTTAAAAATCTGATTCCTTTCTTGAAATTCTAACCTTTTTTGTTAAAAGTCTGACTTTTAAACTCAGAATTCTGCCTTTTTTCCTCAAAATTCAGATGTTTTTTTTTTCTTGAAATTTGGACTTTTTTTCCTTAAAATTTGGGATTTTTTTGCTGAAAAATGGGATTTTTTTTTTTCTTAAAAATCTCATACCTTTCTTGAAATTCTAACCTTTTTTGTTAAAAGTCTGACTTTTAAACTCAGAATTCTGCCTTTTTTCCTCAACATTAAGAATTGTTTTTTTCTTGAAATTTCGAATTTTTGCTTGCAAATTTTGATTTTTCTTAGGCTAGGGTTAGTGTTAGGGTTTGGTAGGGTTAGGGTTAGGGTTAGCATAGGGTTAAGGGTTAGGGTTAGATTAGGGTTAGGGTTAGATTAGGGTTAGGGTTGGGGTTAGCATAGGGTTAAGAGTTAGGGTTAGGGTTAAGGGTTAGGTTTAGGGTTAGAGTAGGGTTAGGGTTAGATTAGGGTTAGGGGTTAGGGATAGATTAGGGTTAGGGTTAGGGTTAGGGTTGTGCTTACGGTTAGAGTTGGGATTAGGGTTAGGGTTAGAGTAGGGTTAGGATTAGGGTTGGGGTTGGATTAGGGGTAGGGTTAGCATAGGGTTAGGGTTAGGGTTAGATTAGGGTTAGGGTTAGATTAGGGTTAAGGGTTAGGGTAGGGTTAGGGTTAAGGGTTAGGGTTAGAGTAGGGTAAGATTAGGGTTAGGGTTAGCATAGGGTTAAGGGTTAGGGTTAGAGTAGGGTTAGGGTTAGGGTTAGATTAGGGTTAGGGTTAGGGTTAGCATAGGGTTAAGGGTTAGGGTTAGAGTAGGGTTAGGGTTAGGGTTAGATCAGGGTAGGGTTAGGGTTAGCATAGGGTTAAGTGTTAGCGTCAGGGTTACATTAGGGTTAGGGTTATATTAGGGTTAGGGTTAGGGGTTAGGGTAGGGTTAGGGTTAAGGGTTAGGTTTAGGCTTAGAGTAGGGTTAGGGTTAGGCTTAGGGTTAGGGTTAGAGCAGGGTTAGGATTAGGATTAGGGTTATGGTAGGGTTAGGGTTAGATCAGGGTTAGGGTTAGGGTTAGATTAGGGTTAGGGTTAGGGTTAGGGTTAAGGGTTAGGGTAGGGTTAGGTTTAAGGGTTAGGTTTAGGTTTAGAGTAGGGTTAGGGGTTAGGGTTAGATTAGGGTTAGGGGTTAGGGTTAGATTAGGGTTAGGGTTAGGGTTAAGGGCCAGGGTTATGGTTAGGTTAGGGTTAGGGTTAAGGGATAGGGTTAGGGTTCGGTTAGGGTTAGGGTTAGGGATAGGGTAGGGTAGGGTTAGGGTTAGGGTTAGATTAGGGTTAGGGTTATGGTTAAGGGTTAAGGTAGGGTTAGGTTTTAGGGTTAGGTTTAGGTTTAGAGTAGGGTTAGGGGTTAGGGTTAGATTAGGGTTAGGGTTAGGGTTAGGGTTAGCATAGGGTTAGGGTTAGGGTTAAGGGTTAGGGTTAGAGTAGGGTTAGGGTTAGGGTTAAGGGCCAGGGTTACGGTTAGGTTAGAGTTAGGGTTAAGGGATAGGGTTAGGGTTGGGTTAGGGTTAGGGATAGGGTAGGGTTAGGATTTGGGCTAGGGGGTTCTTGAAATTCTCATCTGTAGGGTTAGGGTTAGGGTACAGTTAGGGTTAGGGTTAGGGTGTTCTTGAAATTCTAACCTTTTTTGTTAAAAGTCTGACTTTTAAACTCAGAATTCTGCCTTTTTTCCTCAAAATTCAGACGTTTTTTTTTTCTTGAAATTTGGACTTTTTTTCCTTCAAAATTTGACCTTTTGGCCTAAAATTTTGATTTTTTTTTTCTTAAAAATATGACTTCCTTTCTTGAAATTCTAACCTTTTTTCTTAAAAGTCTGACTTTTAAACTCAGAATTCTGCCTTTTTTCCTCAAAATTCAGACTTTTTTTTTTCTTGAAATTTGGACTTTTTTTCCTTCAAAATTTGACCTTTTGGCCTAAAATTTTGATTTTTTTTTCTTAGAAATATGACTTCCTTTCTTGAAATTCTAACCTTTTTTGTTAAAAGTCTGACTTTTAAACTCAGAATTCTGCCTTTTTTCCTCAAAATTCAGACGTTTTTTTTTTTCTTGAAATTTGGACTTTTTTTCCTTCAAATTTGGGATTTTTTTGCTGAAAAATGGGATCTTTTTTTTCTTAAAAATCTGATTCCTTTCTTGAAATTCTAACCTTTTTTGTTAAAAGTCTGACTTTTAAACTCAGAATTCTGCCTTTTTTCCTCAAAATTCAGATGTTTTTTTTTTCTTGAAATTTGGACTTTTTTTCCTTAAAATTTGGGATTTTTTTGCTGAAAAATGGGATTTTTTTTTTTCTTAAAAATCTCATACCTTTCTTGAAATTCTAACCTTTTTTGTTAAAAGTCTGACTTTTAAACTCAGAATTCTGCCTTTTTTCCTCAAAATTCAGACGTTTTTTTTTTCTTGAAATTTGGACTTTTTTTCCTTCAAAATTTGACCTTTTGGCCTAAAATTTTGATTTTTTTTTTCTTAAAAATATGACTTCCTTTCTTGAAATTCTAACCTTTTTTCTTAAAAGTCTGACTTTTAAACTCAGAATTCTGCCTTTTTTCCTCAAAATTCAGACGTTTTTTTTTTCTTGAAATTTGGACTTTTTTTCCTTCAAACTTGGGATTTTTTTGCTGAAAAATGGGATCTTTTTTTTCTTAAAAATCTGATTCCTTTCTTGAAATTCTAACCTTTTTTGTTAAAAGTCTGACTTTTAAACTCAGAATTCTGCCTTTTTTCCTCAAAATTCAGACGTTTTTTTTTTCTTGAAATTTGGACTTTTTTTCCTTCAAAATTTGACCTTTTGGTCTAAAATTTTGATTTTTTTTTCTTAAAAATATGACTTCCTTTCTTGAAATTCTAACCTTTTTTGTTAAAAGTCTGACTTTTAAACTCAGAATTCTGCCTTTTTTCCTCAAAATTCAGACGTTTTTTTTTTCTTGAAATTTGGACTTTTTTTCCTTCAAAATTTGACCTTTTGGCCTAAAATTTTGATTTTTTTTTCTTAGAAATATGACTTCCTTTCTTGAAATTCTAACCTTTTTTGTTAAAAGTCTGACTTTTAAACTCAGAATTCTGCCTTTTTTCCTCAAAATTCAGACGTTTTTTTTTTTCTTGAAATTTGGACTTTTTTTCCTTCAAATTTGGGATTTTTTTGCTGAAAAATGGGATCTTTTTTTTCTTAAAAATCTGATTCCTTTCTTGAAATTCTAACCTTTTTTGTTAAAAGTCTGACTTTTAAACTCAGAATTCTGCCTTTTTTCCTCAAAATTCAGACGTTTTTTTTTTCTTGAAATTTGGACTTTTTTTCCTTCAAAATTTGACCTTTTGGCCTAAAATTTTGATTTTTTTTTCTTAAAAATATGACTTCCTTTCTTGAAATTCTAACCTTTTTTGTTAAAAGTCTGACTTTTAAACTCAGAATTCTGCCTTTTTTCCTCAAAATTCAGACGTTTTTTTTTTTCTTGAAATTTGGACTTTTTTTCCTTCAAAATTTGACCTTTTGGCCTAAAATTTTGATTTTTTTTTCTTAGAAATATGACTTCCTTTCTTGAAATTCTAACCTTTTTTGTTAAAAGTCTGACTTTTAAACTCAGAATTCTGCCTTTTTTCCTCAAAATTCAGACGTTTTTTTTTTCTTGAAATTTGGACTTTTTTTCCTTCAAATTTGGGTTTTTTTTGCTGAAAAATGGGATCTGTTTTTTCTTAAAAATCTGATTCCTTTCTTGAAATTCTAACCTTTTTTGTTAAAAGTCTGACTTTTAAACTCAGAATTCTGCCTTTTTTCCTCAAAATTCAGACGTTTTTTTTTTCTTGAAATTTGGACTTTTTTTCCTTCAAAATTTGACCTTTTGGCCTAAAATTTTGATTTTTTTTTTCTTAAAAATATGACTTCCTTTCTTGAAATTCTAACCTTTTTTCTTAAAAGTCTGACTTTTAAACTCAGAATTCTGCCTTTTTTCCTCAAAATTCAGACGGTTTTTTTTTCTTGAAATTTGGACTTTTTTTCCTTCAAATTTGGGATTTTTTTGCTGAAAAATGGGATCTTTTTTTTCTTAAAAATCTGATTCCTTTCTTGAAATTCTAACCTTTTTTGTTAAAAGTCTGACTTTTAAACTCAGAATTCTGCCTTTTTTCCTCAACATTAAGAATTGTTTTTTTCTTGAAATTTCGAATTTTTGCTTGCAAATTTTGATTTTTCTTAGGCTAGGGTTAGTGTTAGGGTTTGGTAGGGTTAGGGTTAGGGTTAGCATAGGGTTAAGGGTTAGGGTTAGAGTAGGGTTAGGGTTAGATTAGGGTTAGGGTTGGGGTTAGCATAGGGTTAAGAGTTAGGGTTAGGGTTAAGGGTTAGGTTTAGGGTTAGAGTAGGGTTAGGGTTAGATTAGGGTTAGGGGTTAGGGATAGATTAGGGTTAGGGTTAGGGTTAGGGTTGGGATTAGGGTTAGGGTTAGAGTAGGGTTAGGATTAGGGTTGGGGTTGGATTAGGGGTAGGGTTAGCATAGGGTTAGGGTTAGGGTTAGATTAGGGTTAGGGTTAGATTAGGGTTAAGGGTTAGGGTAGGGTTAGGGTTAAGGGTTAGGGTTAGAGTAGGGTAAGATTAGGGTTAGGGTTAGCATAGGGTTAAGGGTTAGGGTTAGAGTAGGGTTAGGGTTAGGGTTAGATTAGGGTTAGGGTTAGGGTTAGCATAGGGTTAAGGGTTAGGGTTAGAGTAGGGTTAGGGTTAGGGTTAGATCAGGGTAGGGTTAGGGTTAGCATAGGGTTAAGTGTTAGCGTCAGGGTTACATTAGGGTTAGGGTTATATTAGGGTTAGGGTTAGGGGTTAGGGTAGGGTTAGGGTTAAGGGTTAGGTTTAGGCTTAGAGTAGGGTTAGGGTTAGGCTTAGGGTTAGGGTTAGAGCAGGGTTAGGATTAGGATTAGGGTTATGGTAGGGTTAGGGTTAGATCAGGGTTAGGGTTAGGGTTAGATTAGGGTTAGGGTTAGGGTTAGGGTTAAGGGTTAGGGTAGGGTTAGGTTTAAGGGTTAGGTTTAGGTTTAGAGTAGGGTTAGGGGTTAGGGTTAGATTAGGGTTAGGGGTTAGGGTTAGATTAGGGTTAGGGTTAGGGTTAAGGGCCAGGGTTATGGTTAGGTTAGGGTTAGGGTTAAGGGATAGGGTTAGGGTTCGGTTAGGGTTAGGGTTAGGGATAGGGTAGGGTAGGGTTAGGGTTAGGGTTAGATTAGGGTTAGGGTTATGGTTAAGGGTTAAGGTAGGGTTAGGTTTTAGGGTTAGGTTTAGGTTTAGAGTAGGGTTAGGGGTTAGGGTTAGATTAGGGTTAGGGTTAGGGTTAGGGTTAGCATAGGGTTAGGGTTAGGGTTAAGGGTTAGGGTTAGAGTAGGGTTAGGGTTAGGGTTAAGGGCCAGGGTTACGGTTAGGTTAGAGTTAGGGTTAAGGGATAGGGTTAGGGTTGGGTTAGGGTTAGGGATAGGGTAGGGTTAGGATTTGGGCTAGGGGGTTCTTGAAATTCTCATCTGTAGGGTTAGGGTTAGGGTACAGTTAGGGTTAGGGTTAGGGTGTTCTTGAAATTCTAACCTTTTTTGTTAAAAGTCTGACTTTTAAACTCAGAATTCTGCCTTTTTTCCTCAAAATTCAGACGTTTTTTTTTTCTTGAAATTTGGACTTTTTTTCCTTCAAAATTTGACCTTTTGGCCTAAAATTTTGATTTTTTTTTTCTTAAAAATATGACTTCCTTTCTTGAAATTCTAACCTTTTTTTCTTAAAAGTCTGACTTTTAAACTCAGAATTCTGCCTTTTTTCCTCAAAATTCAGACTTTTTTTTTTCTTGAAATTTGGACTTTTTTTCCTTCAAAATTTGACCTTTTGGCCTAAAATTTTGATTTTTTTTTCTTAGAAATATGACTTCCTTTCTTGAAATTCTAACCTTTTTTGTTAAAAGTCTGACTTTTAAACTCAGAATTCTGCCTTTTTTCCTCAAAATTCAGACGTTTTTTTTTTTCTTGAAATTTGGACTTTTTTTCCTTCAAATTTGGGATTTTTTTGCTGAAAAATGGGATCTTTTTTTTTTAAAAATCTGATTCCTTTCTTGAAATTCTAACCTTTTTTGTTAAAAGTCTGACTTTTAAACTCAGAATTCTGCCTTTTTTCCTCAAAATTCAGATGTTTTTTTTTTCTTGAAATTTGGACTTTTTTTCCTTAAAATTTGGGATTTTTTTGCTGAAAAATGGGATTTTTTTTTTTCTTAAAAATCTCATACCTTTCTTGAAATTCTAACCTTTTTTGTTAAAAGTCTGACTTTTAAACTCAGAATTCTGCCTTTTTTCCTCAACATTAAGAATTGTTTTTTTCTTGAAATTTCGAATTTTTGCTTGCAAATTTTGATTTTTCTTAGGCTAGGGTTAGTGTTAGGGTTTGGTAGGGTTAGGGTTAGGGTTAGCATAGGGTTAAGGGTTAGGGTTAGATTAGGGTTAGGGTTAGATTAGGGTTAGGGTTGGGGTTAGCATAGGGTTAAGAGTTAGGGTTAGGGTTAAGGGTTAGGTTTAGGGTTAGAGTAGGGTTAGGGTTAGATTAGGGTTAGGGGTTAGGGATAGATTAGGGTTAGGGTTAGGGTTAGGGTTGTGCTTACGGTTAGAGTTGGGATTAGGGTTAGGGTTAGAGTAGGGTTAGGATTAGGGTTGGGGTTGGATTAGGGGTAGGGTTAGCATAGGGTTAGGGTTAGGGTTAGATTAGGGTTAGGGTTAGATTAGGGTTAAGGGTTAGGGTAGGGTTAGGGTTAAGGGTTAGGGTTAGAGTAGGGTAAGATTAGGGTTAGGGTTAGCATAGGGTTAAGGGTTAGGGTTAGAGTAGGGTTAGGGTTAGGGTTAGATTAGGGTTAGGGTTAGGGTTAGCATAGGGTTAAGGGTTAGGGTTAGAGTAGGGTTAGGGTTAGGGTTAGATCAGGGTAGGGTTAGGGTTAGCATAGGGTTAAGTGTTAGCGTCAGGGTTACATTAGGGTTAGGGTTATATTAGGGTTAGGGTTAGGGGTTAGGGTAGGGTTAGGGTTAAGGGTTAGGTTTAGGCTTAGAGTAGGGTTAGGGTTAGGCTTAGGGTTAGGGTTAGAGCAGGGTTAGGATTAGGATTAGGGTTATGGTAGGGTTAGGGTTAGATCAGGGTTAGGGTTAGGGTTAGATTAGGGTTAGGGTTAGGGTTAGGGTTAAGGGTTAGGGTAGGGTTAGGTTTAAGGGTTAGGTTTAGGTTTAGAGTAGGGTTAGGGGTTAGGGTTAGATTAGGGTTAGGGGTTAGGGTTAGATTAGGGTTAGGGTTAGGGTTAAGGGCCAGGGTTATGGTTAGGTTAGGGTTAGGGTTAAGGGATAGGGTTAGGGTTCGGTTAGGGTTAGGGTTAGGGATAGGGTAGGGTAGGGTTAGGGTTAGGGTTAGATTAGGGTTAGGGTTATGGTTAAGGGTTAAGGTAGGGTTAGGTTTTAGGGTTAGGTTTAGGTTTAGAGTAGGGTTAGGGGTTAGGGTTAGATTAGGGTTAGGGTTAGGGTTAGGGTTAGCATAGGGTTAGGGTTAGGGTTAAGGGTTAGGGTTAGAGTAGGGTTAGGGTTAGGGTTAAGGGCCAGGGTTACGGTTAGGTTAGAGTTAGGGTTAAGGGATAGGGTTAGGGTTGGGTTAGGGTTAGGGATAGGGTAGGGTTAGGATTTGGGCTAGGGGGTTCTTGAAATTCTCATCTGTAGGGTTAGGGTTAGGGTACAGTTAGGGTTAGGGTTAGGGTGTTCTTGAAATTCTAACCTTTTTTGTTAAAAGTCTGACTTTTAAACTCAGAATTCTGCCTTTTTTCCTCAAAATTCAGACGTTTTTTTTTTCTTGAAATTTGGACTTTTTTTCCTTCAAAATTTGACCTTTTGGCCTAAAATTTTGATTTTTTTTTTCTTAAAAATATGACTTCCTTTCTTGAAATTCTAACCTTTTTTCTTAAAAGTCTGACTTTTAAACTCAGAATTCTGCCTTTTTTCCTCAAAATTCAGACTTTTTTTTTTCTTGAAATTTGGACTTTTTTTCCTTCAAAATTTGACCTTTTGGCCTAAAATTTTGATTTTTTTTTCTTAGAAATATGACTTCCTTTCTTGAAATTCTAACCTTTTTTGTTAAAAGTCTGACTTTTAAACTCAGAATTCTGCCTTTTTTCCTCAAAATTCAGACGTTTTTTTTTTTCTTGAAATTTGGACTTTTTTTCCTTCAAATTTGGGATTTTTTTGCTGAAAAATGGGATCTTTTTTTTCTTAAAAATCTGATTCCTTTCTTGAAATTCTAACCTTTTTTGTTAAAAGTCTGACTTTTAAACTCAGAATTCTGCCTTTTTTCCTCAAAATTCAGATGTTTTTTTTTTCTTGAAATTTGGACTTTTTTTCCTTAAAATTTGGGATTTTTTTGCTGAAAAATGGGATTTTTTTTTTTCTTAAAAATCTCATACCTTTCTTGAAATTCTAACCTTTTTTGTTAAAAGTCTGACTTTTAAACTCAGAATTCTGCCTTTTTTCCTCAAAATTCAGACGTTTTTTTTTTCTTGAAATTTGGACTTTTTTTCCTTCAAAATTTGACCTTTTGGCCTAAAATTTTGATTTTTTTTTTCTTAAAAATATGACTTCCTTTCTTGAAATTCTAACCTTTTTTCTTAAAAGTCTGACTTTTAAACTCAGAATTCTGCCTTTTTTCCTCAAAATTCAGACGTTTTTTTTTTCTTGAAATTTGGACTTTTTTTCCTTCAAACTTGGGATTTTTTTGCTGAAAAATGGGATCTTTTTTTTCTTAAAAATCTGATTCCTTTCTTGAAATTCTAACCTTTTTTGTTAAAAGTCTGACTTTTAAACTCAGAATTCTGCCTTTTTTCCTCAAAATTCAGACGTTTTTTTTTTCTTGAAATTTGGACTTTTTTTCCTTCAAAATTTGACCTTTTGGTCTAAAATTTTGATTTTTTTTTCTTAAAAATATGACTTCCTTTCTTGAAATTCTAACCTTTTTTGTTAAAAGTCTGACTTTTAAACTCAGAATTCTGCCTTTTTTCCTCAAAATTCAGACGTTTTTTTTTTCTTGAAATTTGGACTTTTTTTCCTTCAAAATTTGACCTTTTGGCCTAAAATTTTGATTTTTTTTTCTTAGAAATATGACTTCCTTTCTTGAAATTCTAACCTTTTTTGTTAAAAGTCTGACTTTTAAACTCAGAATTCTGCCTTTTTTCCTCAAAATTCAGACGTTTTTTTTTTTCTTGAAATTTGGACTTTTTTTCCTTCAAATTTGGGATTTTTTTGCTGAAAAATGGGATCTTTTTTTTCTTAAAAATCTGATTCCTTTCTTGAAATTCTAACCTTTTTTGTTAAAAGTCTGACTTTTAAACTCAGAATTCTGCCTTTTTTCCTCAAAATTCAGACGTTTTTTTTTTCTTGAAATTTGGACTTTTTTTCCTTCAAAATTTGACCTTTTGGCCTAAAATTTTGATTTTTTTTTCTTAAAAATATGACTTCCTTTCTTGAAATTCTAACCTTTTTTGTTAAAAGTCTGACTTTTAAACTCAGAATTCTGCCTTTTTTCCTCAAAATTCAGACGTTTTTTTTTTTCTTGAAATTTGGACTTTTTTTCCTTCAAAATTTGACCTTTTGGCCTAAAATTTTGATTTTTTTTTCTTAGAAATATGACTTCCTTTCTTGAAATTCTAACCTTTTTTGTTAAAAGTCTGACTTTTAAACTCAGAATTCTGCCTTTTTTCCTCAAAATTCAGACGTTTTTTTTTTCTTGAAATTTGGACTTTTTTTCCTTCAAATTTGGGTTTTTTTTGCTGAAAAATGGGATCTGTTTTTTCTTAAAAATCTGATTCCTTTCTTGAAATTCTAACCTTTTTTGTTAAAAGTCTGACTTTTAAACTCAGAATTCTGCCTTTTTTCCTCAAAATTCAGACGTTTTTTTTTTCTTGAAATTTGGACTTTTTTTCCTTCAAAATTTGACCTTTTGGCCTAAAATTTTGATTTTTTTTTTCTTAAAAATATGACTTCCTTTCTTGAAATTCTAACCTTTTTTCTTAAAAGTCTGACTTTTAAACTCAGAATTCTGCCTTTTTTCCTCAAAATTCAGACGGTTTTTTTTTCTTGAAATTTGGACTTTTTTTCCTTCAAATTTGGGATTTTTTTGCTGAAAAATGGGATCTTTTTTTTCTTAAAAATCTGATTCCTTTCTTGAAATTCTAACCTTTTTTGTTAAAAGTCTGACTTTTAAACTCAGAATTCTGCCTTTTTTCCTCAAAATTCAGACGTTTTTTTTTTCTTGAAATTTGGACTTTTTTTCCTTCAAAATTTGACCTTTTGGCCTAAAATTTTGATTTTTTTTTCTTAGAAATATGACTTCCTTTCTTGAAATTCTAACCTTTTTTGTTAAAAGTCTGACTTTTAAACTCAGAATTCTGCCTTTTTTCCTCAAAATTCAGACGTTTTTTTTTTTCTTGAAATTTGGACTTTTTTTCCTTCAAATTTGGGATTTTTTTGCTGAAAAATGGGATCTTTTTTTTCTTAAAAATCTGATTCCTTTCTTGAAATTCTAACCTTTTTTGTTAAAAGTCTGACTTTTAAACTCAGAATTCTGCCTTTTTTCCTCAAAATTCAGATGTTTTTTTTTTCTTGAAATTTGGACTTTTTTTCCTTAAAATTTGGGATTTTTTTGCTGAAAAATGGGATTTTTTTTTTTCTTAAAAATCTCATACCTTTCTTGAAATTCTAACCTTTTTTGTTAAAAGTCTGACTTTTAAACTCAGAATTCTGCCTTTTTTCCTCAAAATTCAGACGTTTTTTTTTTCTTGAAATTTGGACTTTTTTTCCTTCAAAATTTGACCTTTTGGCCTAAAATTTTGATTTTTTTTTTCTTAAAAATATGACTTCCTTTCTTGAAATTCTAACCTTTTTTCTTAAAAGTCTGACTTTTAAACTCAGAATTCTGCCTTTTTTCCTCAAAATTCAGACGTTTTTTTTTTCTTGAAATTTGGACTTTTTTTCCTTCAAATTTGGGATTTTTTTGCTGAAAAATGGGATCTTTTTTTTCTTAAAAATCTGATTCCTTTCTTGAAATTCTAACCTTTTTTGTTAAAAGTCTGACTTTTAAACTCAGAATTCTGCCTTTTTTCCTCAAAATTCAGACGTTTTTTTTTTCTTGAAATTTGGACTTTTTTTCCTTCAAAATTTGACCTTTTGGCCTAAAATTTTGATTTTTTTTTCTTAAAAATATGACTTCCTTTCTTGAAATTCTAACCTTTTTTGTTAAAAGTCTGACTTTTAAACTCAGAATTCTGCCTTTTTTCCTCAAAATTCAGACGTTTTTTTTTTCTTGAAATTTGGACTTTTTTTCCTTCAAAATTTGACCTTTTGGCCTAAAATTTTGATTTTTTTTTCTTAGAAATATGACTTCCTTTCTTGAAATTCTAACCTTTTTTGTTAAAAGTCTGACTTTTAAACTCAGAATTCTGCCTTTTTTCCTCAAAATTCAGACGTTTTTTTTTTTCTTGAAATTTGGACTTTTTTTCCTTCAAATTTGGGATTTTTTTGCTGAAAAATGGGATCTTTTTTTTCTTAAAAATCTGATTCCTTTCTTGAAATTCTAACCTTTTTTGTTAAAAGTCTGACTTTTAAACTCAGAATTCTGCCTTTTTTCCTCAAAATTCAGACGTTTTTTTTTTCTTGAAATTTGGACTTTTTTTCCTTCAAAATTTGACCTTTTGGCCTAAAATTTTGATTTTTTTTTCTTAAAAATATGACTTCCTTTCTTGAAATTCTAACCTTTTTTGTTAAAAGTCTGACTTTTAAACTCAGAATTCTGCCTTTTTTCCTCAAAATTCAGACGTTTTTTTTTTTCTTGAAATTTGGACTTTTTTTCCTTCAAAATTTGACCTTTTGGCCTAAAATTTTGATTTTTTTTTCTTAGAAATATGACTTCCTTTCTTGAAATTCTAACCTTTTTTGTTAAAAGTCTGACTTTTAAACTCAGAATTCTGCCTTTTTTCCTCAAAATTCAGACGTTTTTTTTTTCTTGAAATTTGGACTTTTTTTCCTTCAAATTTGGGTTTTTTTTGCTGAAAAATGGGATCTGTTTTTTCTTAAAAATCTGATTCCTTTCTTGAAATTCTAACCTTTTTTGTTAAAAGTCTGACTTTTAAACTCAGAATTCTGCCTTTTTTCCTCAAAATTCAGACGTTTTTTTTTTTCTTGAAATTTGGACTTTTTTTCCTTCAAAATTTGACCTTTTGGCCTAAAATTTTGATTTTTTTTTCTTAGAAATATGACTTCCTTTCTTGAAATTCTAACCTTTTTTGTTAAAAGTCTGACTTTTAAACTCAGAATTCTGCCTTTTTTCCTCAAAATTCAGACGTTTTTTTTTTCTTGAAATTTGGACTTTTTTTCCTTCAAATTTGGGTTTTTTTTGCTGAAAAATGGGATCTGTTTTTTCTTAAAAATCTGATTCCTTTCTTGAAATTCTAACCTTTTTTGTTAAAAGTCTGACTTTTAAACTCAGAATTCTGCCTTTTTTCCTCAAAATTCAGACGTTTTTTTTTTCTTGAAATTTGGACTTTTTTTCCTTCAAAATTTGACCTTTTGGCCTAAAATTTTGATTTTTTTTTTCTTAAAAATATGACTTCCTTTCTTGAAATTCTAACCTTTTTTCTTAAAAGTCTGACTTTTAAACTCAGAATTCTGCCTTTTTTCCTCAAAATTCAGACGGTTTTTTTTTCTTGAAATTTGGACTTTTTTTCCTTCAAATTTGGGATTTTTTTGCTGAAAAATGGGATCTTTTTTTTCTTAAAAATCTGATTCCTTTCTTGAAATTCTAACCTTTTTTGTTAAAAGTCTGACTTTTAAACTCAGAATTCTGCCTTTTTTCCTCAAAATTCAGACGTTTTTTTTTTCTTGAAATTTGGACTTTTTTTCCTTCAAAATTTGACCTTTTGGCCTAAAATTTTGATTTTTTTTTCTTAGAAATATGACTTCCTTTCTTGAAATTCTAACCTTTTTTGTTAAAAGTCTGACTTTTAAACTCAGAATTCTGCCTTTTTTCCTCAAAATTCAGACGTTTTTTTTTTTCTTGAAATTTGGACTTTTTTTCCTTCAAATTTGGGATTTTTTTGCTGAAAAATGGGATCTTTTTTTTCTTAAAAATCTGATTCCTTTCTTGAAATTCTAACCTTTTTTGTTAAAAGTCTGACTTTTAAACTCAGAATTCTGCCTTTTTTCCTCAAAATTCAGATGTTTTTTTTTTCTTGAAATTTGGACTTTTTTTCCTTAAAATTTGGGATTTTTTTGCTGAAAAATGGGATTTTTTTTTTTCTTAAAAATCTCATACCTTTCTTGAAATTCTAACCTTTTTTGTTAAAAGTCTGACTTTTAAACTCAGAATTCTGCCTTTTTTCCTCAAAATTCAGACGTTTTTTTTTTCTTGAAATTTGGACTTTTTTTCCTTCAAAATTTGACCTTTTGGCCTAAAATTTTGATTTTTTTTTTCTTAAAAATATGACTTCCTTTCTTGAAATTCTAACCTTTTTTCTTAAAAGTCTGACTTTTAAACTCAGAATTCTGCCTTTTTTCCTCAAAATTCAGACGTTTTTTTTTTCTTGAAATTTGGACTTTTTTTCCTTCAAATTTGGGATTTTTTTGCTGAAAAATGGGATCTTTTTTTTCTTAAAAATCTGATTCCTTTCTTGAAATTCTAACCTTTTTTGTTAAAAGTCTGACTTTTAAACTCAGAATTCTGCCTTTTTTCCTCAAAATTCAGACGTTTTTTTTTTCTTGAAATTTGGACTTTTTTTCCTTCAAAATTTGACCTTTTGGCCTAAAATTTTGATTTTTTTTTCTTAAAAATATGACTTCCTTTCTTGAAATTCTAACCTTTTTTGTTAAAAGTCTGACTTTTAAACTCAGAATTCTGCCTTTTTTCCTCAAAATTCAGACGTTTTTTTTTTCTTGAAATTTGGACTTTTTTTCCTTCAAAATTTGACCTTTTGGCCTAAAATTTTGATTTTTTTTTCTTAGAAATATGACTTCCTTTCTTGAAATTCTAACCTTTTTTGTTAAAAGTCTGACTTTTAAACTCAGAATTCTGCCTTTTTTCCTCAAAATTCAGACGTTTTTTTTTTTCTTGAAATTTGGACTTTTTTTCCTTCAAATTTGGGATTTTTTTGCTGAAAAATGGGATCTTTTTTTTCTTAAAAA
This sequence comes from Sciaenops ocellatus, assembly GCA_033000465.1. Lineage (NCBI taxonomy): Eukaryota > Metazoa > Chordata > Actinopteri > Sciaenidae > Sciaenops > Sciaenops ocellatus. Next base: position 277,976 of record CP136889.1, read on the forward strand.
TCTGATTCCTTTCTTGAAATTCTAACCTTTTTTGTTAAAAGTCTGACTTTTAAACTCAGAATTCTGCCTTTTTTCCTCAAAATTCAGACGTTTTTTTTTTCTTGAAATTTGGACTTTTTTTCCTTCAAAATTTGACCTTTTGGCCTAAAATTTTGATTTTTTTTTCTTAAAAATATGACTTCCTTTCTTGAAATTCTAACCTTTTTTGTTAAAAGTCTGACTTTTAAACTCAGAATTCTGCCTTTTTTCCTCAAAATTCAGACGTTTTTTTTTTTCTTGAAATTTGGACTTTTTTTCCTTCAAAATTTGACCTTTTGGCCTAAAATTTTGATTTTTTTTTCTTAGAAATATGACTTCCTTTCTTGAAATTCTAACCTTTTTTGTTAAAAGTCTGACTTTTAAACTCAGAATTCTGCCTTTTTTCCTCAAAATTCAGACGTTTTTTTTTTCTTGAAATTTGGACTTTTTTTCCTTCAAATTTGGGTTTTTTTTGCTGAAAAATGGGATCTGTTTTTTCTTAAAAATCTGATTCCTTTCTTGAAATTCTAACCTTTTTTGTTAAAAGTCTGACTTTTAAACTCAGAATTCTGCCTTTTTTCCTCAAAATTCAGACGTTTTTTTTTTCTTGAAATTTGGACTTTTTTTCCTTCAAAATTTGACCTTTTGGCCTAAAATTTTGATTTTTTTTTTCTTAAAAATATGACTTCCTTTCTTGAAATTCTAACCTTTTTTCTTAAAAGTCTGACTTTTAAACTCAGAATTCTGCCTTTTTTCCTCAAAATTCAGACGTTTTTTTTTTCTTGAAATTTGGACTTTTTTTCTTTCAAATTTGGACTTTTTTTCCTGAAAAATGGGATCTTTTTTTTCTTAAAAATCTGATTCCTTTCTTGAAATTCTAACCTTTTTTGTTAAAAGTCTGACTTTTAAACTCAGAATTCTGCCTTTTTTCCTCAAAATTCAGACGTTTTTTTTTTCTTGAAATTTGGACTTTTTTTCCTTCAAAATTTGACCTTTTGGCCTAAAATTTTGATTTTTTTTTCTTAAAAATATGACTTCCTTTCTTGAAATTCTAACCTTTTTTGTTAAAAGTCTGACTTTTAACCTCAGAATTCTGCCTTTTTTCCTCAAAATTCAGACGTTTTTTTTTTTCTTGAAATTTGGACTTTTTTTCCTTCAAAATTTGACCTTTTGGCCTAAAATTTTGATTTTTTTTTTCTTAAAAATATGACTTCCTTTCTTGAAATTCTAACCTTTTTTGTTAAAAGTCTGACTTTTAACCTCAGAATTCTGCCTTTTTTCCTCAAAATTCAGACGTTTTTTTTTTTCTTGAAATTTGGACTTTTTTTCCTTCAAAATTTGACCTTTTGGCCTAAAATTTTGATTTTTTTTTTCTTAAAAATATGACTTCCTTTCTTGAAATTCTAACCTTTTTTGTTAAAAGTCTGACTTTTAAACTCAGAATTCTGCCTTTTTTCCTCAAAATTCAGACGTTTTTTTTTTCTTGAAATTTGGACTTTTTTTCCTTCAAAATTTGACCTTTTGGCCTAAAATTTTGATTTTTTTTTCTTACAAATATGACTTCCTTTCTTGAAATTCTAACCTTTTTTGTTAAAAGTCTGACTTTTAAACTCAGAATTCTGCCTTTTTTCCTCAAAATTCAGACGTTTTTTTTTTCTTGAAATTTGGACTTTTTTTCCTTCAAAATTTGACCTTTTGGCCTAAAATTTTGATTTTTTTTTCTTAAAAATATGACTTCCTTTCTTGAAATTCTAACCTTTTTTCTTAAAAGTCTGACTTTTAAACTCAGAATTCTGCCTTTTTTCCTCAAAATTCAGACGTTTTTTTTTTCTTGAAATTTGGACTTTTTTTCCTTCAAAATTTGACCTTTTGGCCTAAAATTTTGATTTTTTTTTTCTTAAAAATATGACTTCCTTTCTTGAAATTCTAACCTTTTTTCTTAAAAGTCTGACTTTTAAACTCAGAATTCTGCCTTTTTTCCTCAAAATTCAGACGTTTTTTTTTTCTTGAAATTTGGACTTTTTTTCCTTCAAATTTGGGATTTTTTTGCTGAAAAATGGGATCTTTTTTTTCTTAAAAATCTGATTCCTTTCTTGAAATTCTAACCTTTTTTGTTAAAAGTCTGACTTTTAAACTCAGAATTCTGCCTTTTTTCCTCAAAATTCAGACGTTTTTTTTTTCTTGAAATTTGGACTTTTTTTCCTTCAAAATTTGACCTTTTGGCCTAAAATTTTGATTTTTTTTTCTTAAAAATATGACTTCCTTTCTTGAAATTCTAACCTTTTTTGTTAAAAGTCTGACTTTTAAACTCAGAATTCTGCCTTTTTTCCTCAAAATTCAGACGTTTTTTTTTTCTTGAAATTTGGACTTTTTTTCCTTCAAAATTTGACCTTTTGGCCTAAAATTTTGATTTTTTTTTCTTAGAAATATGACTTCCTTTCTTGAAATTCTAACCTTTTTTGTTAAAAGTCTGACTTTTAAACTCAGAATTCTGCCTTTTTTCCTCAAAATTCAGACGTTTTTTTTTTTCTTGAAATTTGGACTTTTTTTCCTTCAAATTTGGGATTTTTTTGCTGAAAAATGGGATCTTTTTTTTCTTAAAAATCTGATTCCTTTCTTGAAATTCTAACCTTTTTTGTTAAAAGTCTGACTTTTAAACTCAGAATTCTGCCTTTTTTCCTCAAAATTCAGACGTTTTTTTTTTCTTGAAATTTGGACTTTTTTTCCTTCAAAATTTGACCTTTTGGCCTAAAATTTTGATTTTTTTTTCTTAAAAATATGACTTCCTTTCTTGAAATTCTAACCTTTTTTGTTAAAAGTCTGACTTTTAAACTCAGAATTCTGCCTTTTTTCCTCAAAATTCAGACGTTTTTTTTTTCTTGAAATTTGGACTTTTTTTTCCTTCAAAATTTGACCTTTTGGCCTAAAATTTTGATTTTTTTTTCTTAGAAATATGACTTCCTTTCTTGAAATTCTAACCTTTTTTGTTAAAAGTCTGACTTTTAAACTCAGAATCCTGCCTTTTTTCCTCAAAATTCAGACGTTTTTTTTTTCTTGAAATTTGGACTTTTTTTCCTTCAAAATTTGACCTTTTGGCCTAAAATTTTGATTTTTTTTTCTTAAAAATATGACTTCCTTTCTTGAAATTCTAACCTTTTTTCTTAAAAGTCTGACTTTTAAACTCAGAATTCTGCCTTTTTTCCTCAAAATTCAGACGTTTTTTTTTTTCTTGAAATTTGGACTTTTTTTCTTTCAAATTTGGAATTTTTTTGCTGAAAAATGGGATCTTTTTTTTCTTAAAAATCTGATTCCTTTCTTGAAATTCTAACCTTTTTTGTTAAAAGTCTGACTTTTAAACTCAGAATTCTGCCTTTTTTCCTCAAAATTCAGACGTTTTTTTTTTCTTGAAATTTGGACTTTTTTTCCTTCAAAATTTGACCTTTTGGCCTAAAATTTTGATTTTTTTTTTTCTTAAAAATCTTATTCCTTTCTTGAAATTCTAACCTTTTTTGTTAAAAGTCTGACTTTTAAACTCAGAATTCTGCCTTTTTTCCTCAAAATTCAGACTTTTTTTTTTTCTTGAAATTTGGACTTTTTTTCCTTCAAATTTGGGATTTTTTTGCTGAAAAATGGGATCTTTTTTTTCTTAAAAATCTGATTCCTTTCTTGAAATTCTAACCTTTTTTGTTAAAAGTCTGACTTTTAAACTCAGAATTCTGCCTTTTTTCCTCAAAATTCAGACGTTTTTTTTTTCTTGAAATTTGGACTTTTTTTCCTTCAAAATTTGACCTTTTGGCCTAAAATTTTGATTTTTTTTTTTCTTAAAAATCTTATTCCTTTCTTGAAATTCTAACCTTTTTTGTTAAAAGTCTGACTTTTAAACTCAGAATTCTGCCTTTTTTCCTCAAAATTCAGACGTTTTTTTTTTCTTGAAATTTGGACTTTTTTTCCTTCAAATTTGGGTTTTTTTTGCTGAAAAATGGGATCTGTTTTTTCTTAAAAATCTGATTCCTTTCTTGAAATTCTAACCTTTTTTGTTAAAAGTCTGACTTTTAAACTCAGAATTCTGCCTTTTTTCCTCAAAATTCAGACGTTTTTTTTTTCTTGAAATTTGGACTTTTTTTCCTTCAAATTTGGGATTTTTTTGCTGAAAAATGGGATCTTTTTTTTCTTAAAAATCTGATTCCTTTCTTGAAATTCTAACCTTTTTTGTTAAAAGTCTGACTTTTAAACTCAGAATTCTGCCTTTTTTCCTCAAAATTCAGACGTTTTTTTTTTTCTTGAAATTTGGACTTTTTTTCCTTCAAAATTTGACCTTTTGGCCTAAAATTTTGATTTTTTTTTCTTAAAAATATGACTTCCTTTGTTGAAATTCTAACCTTTTTTCTTAAAAGTCTGACTTTTAAACTCAGAATTCTGCCTTTTTTCCTCAAAATTCAGACGTTTTTTTTTTTCTTGAAATTTGGACTTTTTTTCCTTCAAAATTTGACCTTTTGGCCTAAAATTTTGATTTTTTTTTTCTTAAAAATATGACTTCCTTTCTTGAAATTCTAACCTTTTTTGTTAAAAGTCTGACTTTTAAACTCAGAATTCTGCCTTTTTTCCTCAAAATTCAGACGTTTTTTTTTTCTTGAAATTTGGACTTTTTTTCCTTCAAAATTTGACCTTTTGGACTAAAATTTTGATTTTTTTTTCTTAGAAATATGACTTCCTTTCTTGAAATTCTAACCTTTTTTGTTAAAAGTCTGACTTTTAAACTCAGAATTCTGCCTTTTTTCCTCAAAATTCAGACGTTTTTTTTTTCTTGAAATTTGGACTTTTTTTCCTTCAAAATTTGACCTTTTGGCCTAAAATTTTGATTTTTTTTCTTAAAAATATGACTTCCTTTCTTGAAATTCTAACCTTTTTTCTTAAAAGTCTGACTTTTAAACTCAGAATTCTGCCTTTTTTCCTCAAAATTCAGACGTTTTTTTTTTTCTTGAAATTTGGACTTTTTTTCTTTCAAATTTGGAATTTTTTTGCTGAAAAATGGGATCTTTTTTTTCTTAAAAATCTGATTCCTTTTTTGAAATTCTAACCTTTTTTGTTAAAAGTCTGACTTTTAAACTCAGAATTCTGCCTTTTTTCCTCAAAATTCAGACGTTTTTTTTTTCTTGAAATTTGGACTTTTTTTCCTTCAAAATTTGACCTTTTGGCCTAAAATTTTGATTTTTTTTTTTCTTAAAAATCTTATTCCTTTCTTGAAATTCTAACCTTTTTTGTTAAAAGTCTGACTTTTAAACTCAGAATTCTGCCTTTTTTCCTCAAAATTCAGACGTTTTTTTTTTCTTGAAATTTGGACTTTTTTTCCTTCAAATTTGGGTTTTTTTTGCTGAAAAATGGGATCTGTTTTTTCTTAAAAATCTGATTCCTTTCTTGAAATTCTAACCTTTTTTGTTAAAAGTCTGACTTTTAAACTCAGAATTCTGCCTTTTTTCCTCAAAATTCAGACGTTTTTTTTTTCTTGAAATTTGGACTTTTTTTCCTTCAAATTTGGGATTTTTTTGCTGAAAAATGGGATCTTTTTTTTCTTAAAAATCTGATTCCTTTCTTGAAATTCTAACCTTTTTTGTTAAAAGTCTGACTTTTAAACTCAGAATTCTGCCTTTTTTCCTCAAAATTCAGACGTTTTTTTTTTTCTTGAAATTTGGACTTTTTTTCCTTCAAAATTTGACCTTTTGGCCTAAAATTTTGATTTTTTTTTCTTAAAAATATGACTTCCTTTGTTGAAATTCTAACCTTTTTTCTTAAAAGTCTGACTTTTAAACTCAGAATTCTGCCTTTTTTCCTCAAAATTCAGACGTTTTTTTTTTTCTTGAAATTTGGACTTTTTTTCCTTCAAAATTTGACCTTTTGGCCTAAAATTTTGATTTTTTTTTCTTAAAAATCTGATTCCTTTCTTGAAATTCTAACCTTTTTTGTTAAAAGTCTGACTTTTAAACTCAGAATTCTGCCTTTTTTCCTCAAAATTCAGACGTTTTTTTTTTCTTGAAATTTGGACTTTTTTTCCTTCAAATTTGGGATTTTTTTGCTGAAAAATGGGATCTTTTTTTTCTTAAAAATCTGATTCCTTTCTTGAAATTCTAACCTTTTTTGTTAAAAGTCTGACTTTTAAACTCAGAATTCTGCCTTTTTTCCTCAAAATTCAGACGTTTTTTTTTTTCTTGAAATTTGGACTTTTTTTCCTTCAAAATTTGACCTTTTGGCCTAAAATTTTGATTTTTTTTTTCTTAAAAATATGACTTCCTTTCTTGAAATTCTAACCTTTTTTGTTAAAAGTCTGACTTTTAAACTCAGAATTCTGCCTTTTTTCCTCAAAATTCAGACGTTTTTTTTTTCTTGAAATTTGGACTTTTTTTCCTTCAAAATTTGACCTTTTGGCCTAAAATTTTGATTTTTTTTCTTAAAAATATGACTTCCTTTCTTGAAATTCTAACCTTTTTTCTTAAAAGTCTGACTTTTAAACTCAGAATTCTGCCTTTTTTCCTCAAAATTCAGACGTTTTTTTTTTTCTTGAAATTTGGACTTTTTTTCTTTCAAATTTGGAATTTTTTTGCTGAAAAATGGGATCTTTTTTTTCTTAAAAATCTGATTCCTTTTTTGAAATTCTAACCTTTTTTATTAAAAGTCTGACTTTTAAACTCAGAATTCTGCCTTTTTTCCTCAAAATTCAGACGTTTTTTTTTTCTTGAAATTTGGACTTTTTTTCCTTCAAAATTTGACCTTTTGGCCTAAAATTTTGATTTTTTTTTTTCTTAAAAATCTTATTCCTTTCTTGAAATTCTAACCTTTTTTGTTAAAAGTCTGACTTTTAAACTCAGAATTCTGCCTTTTTTCCTCAAAATTCAGACGTTTTTTTTTTCTTGAAATTTGGACTTTTTTTCCTTCAAATTTGGGTTTTTTTTGCTGAAAAATGGGATCTGTTTTTTCTTAAAAATCTGATTCCTTTCTTGAAATTCTAACCTTTTTTGTTAAAAGTCTGACTTTTAAACTCAGAATTCTGCCTTTTTTCCTCAAAATTCAGACGTTTTTTTTTTCTTGAAATTTGGACTTTTTTTCCTTCAAAATTTGACCTTTTGGCCTAAAATTTTGATTTTTTTTTCTTAAAAATATGACTTCCTTTCTTGAAATTCTAACCTTTTTTGTTAAAAGTCTGACTTTTAAACTCAGAATTCTGCCTTTTTTCCTCAAAATTCAGACGTTTTTTTTTTCTTGAAATTTGGACTTTTTTTCCTTCAAAATTTGACCTTTTGGCCTAAAATTTTGATTTTTTTTTCTTAAAAATATGACTTCCTTTCTTGAAATTCTAACCTTTTTTGTTAAAAGTCTGACTTTTAAACTCAGAATTCTGCCTTTTTTCCTCAAAATTCAGACGTTTTTTTTTTTTCTTGAAATTTGGACTTTTTTTCCTTCAAAATTTGACCTTTTGGCCTAAAATTTTGATTTTTTTTTTCTTAAAAATATGACTTCCTTTCTTGAAATTCTAACCTTTTTTGTTAAAAGTCTGACTTTTAAACTCAGAATTCTGCCTTTTTTCCTCAAAATTCAGACGTTTTTTTTTTCTTGAAATTTGGACTTTTTTTCCTTCAAAATTTGACCTTTTGGACTAAAATTTTGATTTTTTTTTCTTAGAAATATGACTTCCTTTCTTGAAATTCTAACCTTTTTTGTTAAAAGTCTGACTTTTAAACTCAGAATTCTGCCTTTTTTCCTCAAAATTCAGACGTTTCTTTTTTCTTGAAATTTGGACTTTTTTTCCTTCAAAATTTGACCTTTTGGCCTAAAATTTTGATTTTTTTTCTTAAAAATATGACTTCCTTTCTTGAAATTCTAACCTTTTTTCTTAAAAGTCTGACTTTTAAACTCAGAATTCTGCCTTTTTTCCTCAAAATTCAGACGTTTTTTTTTTTCTTGAAATTTGGACTTTTTTTCTTTCAAATTTGGAATTTTTTTGCTGAAAAATGGGATCTTTTTTTTCTTAAAAATCTGATTCCTTTTTTGAAATTCTAACCTTTTTTATTAAAAGTCTGACTTTTAAACTCAGAATTCTGCCTTTTTTCCTCAAAATTCAGACGTTTTTTTTTTCTTGAAATTTGGACTTTTTTTCCTTCAAAATTTGACCTTTTGGCCTAAAATTTTGATTTTTTTTTTTCTTAAAAATCTTATTCCTTTCTTGAAATTCTAACCTTTTTTCTTAAAAGTCTGACTTTTAAACTCAGAATTCTGCCTTTTTTCCTCAAAATTCAGACGTTTTTTTTTTCTTGAAATTTGGACTTTTTTTCCTTCAAATTTGGGTTTTTTTTGCTGAAAAATGGGATCTGTTTTTTCTTAAAAATCTGATTCCTTTCTTGAAATTCTAACCTTTTTTGTTAAAAGTCTGACTTTTAAACTCAGAATTCTGCCTTTTTTCCTCAAAATTCAGACGTTTTTTTTTTCTTGAAATTTGGACTTTTTTTCCTTCAAAATTTGACCTTTTGGCCTAAAATTTTGATTTTTTTTTCTTAAAAATATGACTTCCTTTCTTGAAATTCTAACCTTTTTTGTTAAAAGTCTGACTTTTAAACTCAGAATTCTGCCTTTTTTCCTCAAAATTCAGACGTTTTTTTTTTCTTGAAATTTGGACTTTTTTTCCTTCAAAATTTGACCTTTTGGCCTAAAATTTTGATTTTTTTTTCTTAAAAATATGACTTCCTTTCTTGAAATTCTAACCTTTTTTGTTAAAAGTCTGACTTTTAAACTCAGAATTCTGCCTTTTTTCCTCAAAATTCAGACGTTTTTTTTTTTCTTGAAATTTGGACTTTTTTTCCTTCAAAATTTGACCTTTTGGCCTAAAATTTTGATTTTTTTTTTCTTAAAAATATGACTTCCTTTCTTGAAATTCTAACCTTTTTTGTTAAAAGTCTGACTTTTAAACTCAGAATTCTGCCTTTTTTCCTCAAAATTCAGACGTTTTTTTTTTCTTGAAATTTGGACTTTTTTTCCTTCAAAATTTGACCTTTTGGACTAAAATTTTGATTTTTTTTTCTTAGAAATATGACTTCCTTTCTTGAAATTCTAACTTTTTTTGTTAAAAGTCTGACTTTTAAACTCAGAATTCTGCCTTTTTTCCTCAAAATTCAGACGTTTTTTTTTTCTTGAAATTTGGACTTTTTTTCCTTCAAAATTTGACCTTTTGGCCTAAAATTTTGATTTTTTTTCTTAAAAATATGACTTCCTTTCTTGAAATTCTAACCTTTTTTCTTAAAAGTCTGACTTTTAAACTCAGAATTCTGCCTTTTTTCCTCAAAATTCAGACGTTTTTTTTTTTCTTGAAATTTGGACTTTTTTTCTTTCAAATTTGGAATTTTTTTGCTGAAAAATGGGATCTTTTTTTTCTTAAAAATCTGATTCCTTTTTTGAAATTCTAACCTTTTTTGTTAAAAGTCTGACTTTTAAACTCAGAATTCTGCCTTTTTTCCTCAAAATTCAGACGTTTTTTTTTTCTTGAAATTTGGACTTTTTTCCTTCAAAATTTGACCTTTTGGCCTAAAATTTTGATTTTTTTTCTTAAAAATATGACTTCCTTTCTTGAAATTCTAACCTTTTTTCTTAAAAGTCTGACTTTTAAACTCAGAATTCTGCCTTTTTTCCTCAAAATTCAGACGTTTTTTTTTTTCTTGAAATTTGGACTTTTTTTCTTTCAAATTTGGAATTTTTTTGCTGAAAAATGGGATCTTTTTTTTCTTAAAAATCTGATTCCTTTTTTGAAATTCTAACCTTTTTTGTTAAAAGTCTGACTTTTAAACTCAGAATTCTGCCTTTTTTCCTCAAAATTCAGACTTTTTTTTTTTCTTGAAATTTGGACTTTTTTTCCTTCAAATTTGGGTTTTTTTTGCTGAAAAATGGGATCTGTTTTTTCTTAAAAATCTGATTCCTTTCTTGAAATTCTAACCTTTTTTGTTAAAAGTCTGACTTTTAAACTCAGAATTCTGCCTTTTTTCCTCAAAATTCAGACGTTTTTTTTTTTCTTGAAATTTGGACTTTTTTTCCTTCAAAATTTGACCTTTTGGCCTAAAATTTTGATTTTTTTTTCTTAAAAATATGACTTCCTTTCTTGAAATTCTAACCTTTTTTGTTAAAAGTCTGACTTTTAAACTCAGAATTCTGCCTTTTTTCCTCAAAATTCAGACGTTTTTTTTTTCTTGAAATTTGGACTTTTTTTCTTTCAAATTTGGAATTTTTTTGCTGAAAAATTAGGATCTTTTTTTTCTTAAAAATCTGATTCCTTTCTTGAAATTCTAACCTTTTTTGTTAAAAGTCTGACTTTTAAACTCAGAATTCTGCCTTTTTTCCTCAAAATTCAGACGTTTTTTTTTTCTTGAAATTTGGACTTTTTTTCCTTCAAATTTGTGTTTTTTTTGCTGAAAAATGGGATCTGTTTTTTCTTAAAAATCTGATTCCTTTCTTGAAATTCTAACCTTTTTTGTTAAAAGTCTGACTTTTAAACTCAGAATTCTGCCTTTTTTCCTCAAAATTCAGACGTTTTTTTTTTCTTGAAATTTGGACTTTTTTTCCTTCAAAATTTGACCTTTTGGCCTAAAATTTTGATTTTTTTTTCTTAAAAATATGACTTCCTTTCTTGAAATTCTAACCTTTTTTGTTAAAAGTCTGACTTTTAAACTCAGAATTCTGCCTTTTTTCCTCAAAATTCAGACGTTTTTTTTTTCTTGAAATTTGGACTTTTTTTCCTTCAAAATTTGACCTTTTGGCCTAAAATTTTGATTTTTTTTTCTTAAAAATATGACTTCCTTTCTTGAAATTCTAACCTTTTTTGTTAAAAGTCTGACTTTTAAACTCAGAATTCTGCCTTTTTTCCTCAAAATTCAGACGTTTTTTTTTTTCTTGAAATTTGGACTTTTTTTCCTTCAAAATTTGACCTTTTGGCCTAAAATTTTGATTTTTTTTTTCTTAAAAATATGACTTCCTTTCTTGAAATTCTAACCTTTTTTGTTAAAAGTCTGACTTTTAAACTCAGAATTCTGCCTTTTTTCCTCAAAATTCAGACGTTTTTTTTTTCTTGAAATTTGGACTTTTTTTCCTTCAAAATTTGACCTTTTGGACTAAAATTTTGATTTTTTTTTCTTAGAAATATGACTTCCTTTCTTGAAATTCTAACCTTTTTTGTTAAAAGTCTGACTTTTAAACTCAGAATTCTGCCTTTTTTCCTCAAAATTCAGACGTTTTTTTTTTCTTGAAATTTGGACTTTTTTTCCTTCAAAATTTGACCTTTTGGCCTAAAATTTTGATTTTTTTTCTTAAAAATATGACTTCCTTTCTTGAAATTCTAACCTTTTTTCTTAAAAGTCTGACTTTTAAACTCAGAATTCTGCCTTTTTTCCTCAAAATTCAGACGTTTTTTTTTTTCTTGAAATTTGGACTTTTTTTCTTTCAAATTTGGAATTTTTTTGCTGAAAAATGGGATCTTTTTTTTCTTAAAAATCTGATTCCTTTTTTGAAATTCTAACCTTTTTTGTTAAAAGTCTGACTTTTAAACTCAGAATTCTGCCTTTTTTCCTCAAAATTCAGACGTTTTTTTTTTCTTGAAATTTGGACTTTTTTTCCTTCAAAATTTGACCTTTTGGCCTAAAATTTTGATTTTTTTTCTTAAAAATATGAACTCCTTTCTTGAAATTCTAACCTTTTTTCTTAAAAGTCTGACTTTTAAACTCAGAATTCTGCCTTTTTTCCTCAAAATTCAGACGTTTTTTTTTTTCTTGAAATTTGGACTTTTTTTCTTTCAAATTTGGAATTTTTTTGCTGAAAAATGGGATCTTTTTTTTCTTAAAAATCTGATTCCTTTTTTGAAATTCTAACCTTTTTTGTTAAAAGTCTGACTTTTAAACTCAGAATTCTGCCTTTTTTCCTCAAAATTCAGACGTTTTTTTTTTCTTGAAATTTGGACTTTTTTTCCTTCAAATTTGGGATTTTTTTGCTGAAAAATGGGATCTTTTTTTTCTTAAAAATCTGATTCCTTTCTTGAAATTCTAACCTTTTTTGTTAAAAGTCTGACTTTTAAACTCAGAATTCTGCCTTTTTTCCTCAAAATTCAGACGTTTTTTTTTTCTTGAAATTTGGACTTTTTTTCCTTCAAATTTGGGATTTTTTTGCTGAAAAATGGGATCTTTTTTTTCTTAAAAATCTGATTCCTTTCTTGAAATTCTAACCTTTTTTGTTAAAAGTCTGACTTTTAAACTCAGAATTCTGCCTTTTTTCCTCAAAATTCAGACGTTTTTTTTTTTCTTGAAATTTGGACTTTTTTTCCTTCAAAATTTGACCTTTTGGCCTAAAATTTTGATTTTTTTTTCTTAAAAATCTGATTCCTTTCTTGAAATTCTAACCTTTTTTGTTAAAAGTCTGACTTTTAAACTCAGAATTCTGCCTTTTTTCCTCAAAATTCAGACGTTTTTTTTTTCTTGAAATTTGGACTTTTTTTCCTTCAAATTTGGGATTTTTTTGCTGAAAAATGGGATCTTTTTTTTCTTAAAAATCTGATTCCTTTCTTGAAATTCTAACCTTTTTTGTTAAAAGTCTGACTTTTAAACTCAGAATTCTGCCTTTTTTCCTCAAAATTCAGACGTTTTTTTTTTTCTTGAAATTTGGACTTTTTTTCCTTCAAAATTTGACCTTTTGGCCTAAAATTTTGATTTTTTTTTTCTTAAAAATATGACTTCCTTTCTTGAAATTCTAACCTTTTTTGTTAAAAGTCTGACTTTTAAACTCAGAATTCTGCCTTTTTTCCTCAAAATTCAGACGTTTTTTTTTTCTTGAAATTTGGACTTTTTTTCTTTCAAATTTGGAATTTTTTTGCTGAAAAATGGGATCTTTTTTTTCTTAAAAATCTGATTCCTTTCTTGAAATTCTAACCTTTTTTGTTAAAAGTCTGACTTTTAAACTCAGAATTCTGCCTTTTTTCCTCAAAATTCAGACGTTTTTTTTTTCTTGAAATTTGGACTTTTTTTCCTTCAAATTTGTGTTTTTTTTGCTGAAAAATGGGATCTGTTTTTTCTTAAAAATCTGATTCCTTTCTTGAAATTCTAACCTTTTTTGTTAAAAGTCTGACTTTTAAACTCAGAATTCTGCCTTTTTTCCTCAAAATTCAGACGTTTTTTTTTTCTTGAAATTTGGACTTTTTTTCCTTCAAAATTTGACCTTTTGGCCTAAAATTTTGATTTTTTTTTCTTAAAAATATGACTTCCTTTCTTGAAATTCTAACCTTTTTTGTTAAAAGTCTGACTTTTAAACTCAGAATTCTGCCTTTTTTCCTCAAAATTCAGACGTTTTTTTTTTCTTGAAATTTGGACTTTTTTTCCTTCAAAATTTGACCTTTTGGCCTAAAATTTTGATTTTTTTTCTTAAAAATATGAACTCCTTTCTTGAAATTCTAACCTTTTTTCTTAAAAGTCTGACTTTTAAACTCAGAATTCTGCCTTTTTTCCTCAAAATTCAGACGTTTTTTTTTTTTTCTTGAAATTTGGACTTTTTTTCTTTCAAATTTGGAATTTTTTTGCTGAAAAATGGGATCTTTTTTTTCTTAAAAATCTGATTCCTTTTTTGAAATTCTAACCTTTTTTGTTAAAAGTCTGACTTTTAAACTCAGAATTCTGCCTTTTTTCCTCAAAATTCAGACGTTTTTTTTTTCTTGAAATTTGGACTTTTTTTCCTTCAAATTTGGGTTTTTTTTGCTGAAAAATGGGATCTGTTTTTTCTTAAAAATCTGATTCCTTTCTTGAAATTCTAACCTTTTTTGTTAAAAGTCTGACTTTTAAACTCAGAATTCTGCCTTTTTTCCTCAAAATTCAGACGTTTTTTTTTTCTTGAAATTTGGACTTTTTTTCCTTCAAATTTGGGATTTTTTTGCTGAAAAATGGGATCTTTTTTTTCTTAAAAATCTGATTCCTTTCTTGAAATTCTAAGCTTTTTTGTTAAAAGTCTGACTTTTAAACTCAGAATTCTGCCTTTTTTCCTCAAAATTCAGACGTTTTTTTTTTTCTTGAAATTTGGACTTTTTTTCCTTCAAAATTTGACCTTTTGGCCTAAAATTTTGATTTTTTTTTCTTAAAAATCTGATTCCTTTCTTGAAATTCTAACCTTTTTTGTTAAAAGTCTGACTTTTAAACTCAGAATTCTGCCTTTTTTCCTCAAAATTCAGACGTTTTTTTTTTCTTGAAATTTGGACTTTTTTTCCTTCAAATTTGGGATTTTTTTGCTGAAAAATGGGATCTTTTTTTTCTTAAAAATCTGATTCCTTTCTTGAAATTCTAACCTTTTTTGTTAAAAGTCTGACTTTTAAACTCAGAATTCTGCCTTTTTTCCTCAAAATTCAGACGTTTTTTTTTTTCTTGAAATTTGGACTTTTTTTCCTTCAAAATGTGACCTTTTGGCCTAAAATTTTGATTTTTTTTTTCTTAAAAATATGACTTCCTTTCTTGAAATTCTAACCTTTTTTGTTAAAAGTCTGACTTTTAAACTCAGAATTCTGCCTTTTTTCCTCAAAATTCAGACGTTTTTTTTTTCTTGAAATTTGGACTTTTTTTCTTTCAAATTTGGAATTTTTTTGCTGAAAAATGGGATCTTTTTTTTCTTAAAAATCTGATTCCTTTCTTGAAATTCTAACCTTTTTATTAAAAGTCTGACTTTTAAACTCAGAATTCTGCCTTTTTTCCTCAAAATTCAGACGTTTTTTTTTTCTTGAAATTTGGACTTTTTTTCCTTCAAATTTGTGTTTTTTTTGCTGAAAAATGGGATCTGTTTTTTCTTAAAAATCTGATTCCTTTCTTGAAATTCTAACCTTTTTTGTTAAAAGTCTGACTTTTAAACTCAGAATTCTGCCTTTTTTCCTCAAAATTCAGACGTTTTTTTTTTCTTGAAATTTGGACTTTTTTTCCTTCAAAATTTGACCTTTTGGCCTAAAATTTTGATTTTTTTTTCTTAAAAATATGACTTCCTTTCTTGAAATTCTAACCTTTTTTGTTAAAAGTCTGACTTTTAAACTCAGAATTCTGCCTTTTTTCCTCAAAATTCAGACGTTTTTTTTTTCTTGAAATTTGGACTTTTTTTCCTTCAAAATTTGACCTTTTGGCCTAAAATTTTGATTTTTTTTTCTTAAAAATATGACTTCCTTTCTTGAAATTCTAACCTTTTTTGTTAAAAGTCTGACTTTTAAACTCAGAATTCTGCCTTTTTTCCTCAAAATTCAGGCGTTTTTTTTTTTCTTGAAATTTGGACTTTTTTTCCTTCAAAATTTGACCTTTTGGCCTAAAATTTTGTTTTTTTTTTTCTTAAAAATATGACTTCCTTTCTTGAAATTCTAACCTTTTTTGTTAAAAGTCTGACTTTTAAACTCAGAATTCTGCCTTTTTTCCTCAAAATTCAGACGTTTTTTTTTTCTTGAAATTTGGACTTTTTTTCCTTCAAAATTTGACCTTTTGGCCTAAAATTTTGATTTTTTTTTCTTACAAATATGACTTCCTTTCTTGAAATTCTAACCTTTTTTGTTAAAAGTCTGACTTTTAAACTCAGAATTCTGCCTTTTTTCCTCAAAATTCAGACGTTTTTTTTTTCTTGAAATTTGGACTTTTTTTCCTTCAAAATTTGACCTTTTGGCCTAAAATTTTGATTTTTTTTTCTTAAAAATATGACTTCCTTTCTTGAAATTCTAACCTTTTTTGTTAAAAGTCTGACTTTTAAACTCAGAATTCTGCCTTTTTTCCTCAAAATTCAGGCGTTTTTTTTTTTCTTGAAATTTGGACTTTTTTTCCTTCAAAATTTGACCTTTTGGCCTAAAATTTTGTTTTTTTTTTTCTTAAAAATATGACTTCCTTTCTTGAAATTCTAACCTTTTTTGTTAAAAGTCTGACTTTTAAACTCAGAATTCTGCCTTTTTTCCTCAAAATTCAGACGTTTTTTTTTTCTTGAAATTTGGACTTTTTTTCTTTCAAATTTGGAATTTTTTTGCTGAAAAATGGGATCTTTTTTTTCTTAAAAATCTGATTCCTTTCTTGAAATTCTAACCTTTTTTGTTAAAAGTCTGACTTTTAAACTCAGAATTCTGCCTTTTTTCCTCAAAATTCAGACGTTTTTTTTTTCTTGAAATTTGGACTTTTTTTCCTTCAAAATTTGACCTTTTGGCCTAAAATTTTGATTTTTTTTTTTCTTAAAAATCTTATTCCTTTCTTGAAATTCTAACCTTTTTTGTTAAAAGTCTGACTTTTAAACTCAGAATTCTGCCTTTTTTCCTCAAAATTCAGACGTTTTTTTTTTCTTGAAATTTGGACTTTTTTTCCTTCAAAATTTGACCTTTTGGCCTAAAATTTTGATTTTTTTTTTTCTTAAAAATCTTATTCCTTTCTTGAAATTCTAACCTTTTTTGTTAAAAGTCTGACTTTTAAACTCAGAATTTTGCCTTTTTTCCTCAAAATTCAGACGTTTTTTTTTTCTTGAAATTTGGACTTTTTTTCCTTCAAATTTGGGTTTTTTTTGCTGAAAAATGGGATCTGTTTTTTCTTAAAAATCTGATTCCTTTCTTGAAATTCTAACCTTTTTTGTTAAAAGTCTGACTTTTAAACTCAGAATTCTGCCTTTTTTCCTCAAAATTCAGACGTTTTTTTTTTCTTGAAATTTGGACTTTTTTTCCTTCAAAATTTGACCTTTTGGCCTAAAATTTTGATTTTTTTTTTTCTTAAAAATCTTATTCCTTTCTTGAAATTCTAACCTTTTTTGTTAAAAGTCTGACTTTTAAACTCAGAATTCTGCCTTTTTTCCTCAAAATTCAGACGTTTTTTTTTTCTTGAAATTTGGACTTTTTTTCCTTCAAATTTGGGTTTTTTTTTGCTGAAAAATGGGATCTGTTTTTTCTTAAAAATCTGATTCCTTTCTTGAAATTCTAACCTTTTTTGTTAAAAGTCTGACTTTTAAACTCAGAATTCTGCCTTTTTTCCTCAAAATTCAGACGTTTTTTTTTTCTTGAAATTTGGACTTTTTTTCCTTCAAAATTTGACCTTTTGGCCTAAAGTTTTGATTTTTTTTCTTAAAAATATGACTTCATTTCTTGAAATTCTAACCTTTTTTCTTAAAAGTCTGACTTTTAAACTCAGAATTCTGCCTTTTTTCCTCAAAATTCAGACGTTTTTTTTTTTCTTGAAATTTGGACTTTTTTTCTTTCAAATTTGGAATTTTTTTGCTGAAAAATGGGATCTTTTTTTTCTTAAAAATCTGATTCCTTTTTTGAAATTCTAACCTTTTTTGTTAAAAGTCTGACTTTTAAACTCAGAATTCTGCCTTTTTTCCTCAAAATTCAGACGTTTTTTTTTTCTTATAATTTGGACTTTTTTTCCTTCAAAATTTGACCTTTTGGCCTAAAATTTTGATTTTTTTTCTTAAAAATATGACTTCCTTTCTTGAAATTCTAACCTTTTTTGTTAAAAGTCTGACTTTTAAACTCAGAATTCTGCCTTTTTTCCTCAAAATTCAGACGTTTTTTTTTTCTTGAAATTTGGACTTTTTTTCCTTCAAAATTTGACCTTTTGGCCTAAAATTTTGATTTTTTTTTCTTAAAAATATGACTTCCTTTCTTGAAATTCTAACCTTTTTTGTTAAAAGTCTGACTTTTAAACTCAGAATTCTGCCTTTTTTCCTCAAAATTCAGACGTTTTTTTTTTTCTTGAAATTTGGACTTTTTTTCCTTCAAAATTTGACCTTTTGGCCTAAAATTTTGTTTTTTTTTTTCTTAAAAATATGACTTCCTTTCTTGAAATTCTAACCTTTTTTGTTAAAAGTCTGACTTTTAAACTCAGAATTCTGCCTTTTTTCCTCAAAATTCAGACGTTTTTTTTTTCTTGAAATTTGGACTTTTTTTCCTTCAAAATTTGACCTTTTGGCCTAAAATTTTGATTTTTTTTTCTTAGAAATATGACTTCCTTTCTTGAAATTCTAACCTTTTTTGTTAAAAGTCTGACTTTTAAACTCAGAATTCTGCCTTTTTTCCTCAAAATTCAGACTTTTTTTTTTCTTGAAATTTGGACTTTTTTTCCTTCAAAATTTGACCTTTTGGCCTAAAATTTTGATTTTTTTTTCTTAAAAATATGACTTCCTTTCTTGAAATTCTAACCTTTTTTCTTAAAAGTCTGACTTTTAAACTCAGAATTCTGCCTTTTTTCCTCAAAATTCAGACGTTTTTTTTTTCTTGAAATTTGGACTTTTTTTCTTTCAAATTTGGAATTTTTTTGCTGAAAAATGGGATCTTTTTTTTCTTAAAAATCTGATTCCTTTCTTGAAATTCTAACCTTTTTTGTTAAAAGTCTGACTTTTAAACTCAGAATTCTGCCTTTTTTCCTCAAAATTCAGACGTTTTTTTTTTCTTGAAATTTGGACTTTTTTTCCTTCAAAATTTGACCTTTTGGCCTAAAATTTTGATTTTTTTTTTTCTTAAAAATCTTATTCCTTTCTTGAAATTCTAACCTTTTTTGTTAAAAGTCTGACTTTTAAACTCAGAATTCTGCCTTTTTTCCTCAAAATTCAGACGTTTTTTTTTTCTTGAAATTTGGACTTTTTTTCCTTCAAAATTTGACCTTTTGGCCTAAAATTTTGATTTTTTTTTTTCTTAAAAATCTTATTCCTTTCTTGAAATTCTAACCTTTTTTGTTAAAAGTCTGACTTTTAAACTCAGAATTTTGCCTTTTTTCCTCAAAATTCAGACGTTTTTTTTTTCTTGAAATTTGGACTTTTTTTCCTTCAAATTTGGGTTTTTTTTGCTGAAAAATGGGATCTGTTTTTTCTTAAAAATCTGATTCCTTTCTTGAAATTCTAACCTTTTTTGTTAAAAGTCTGACTTTTAAACTCAGAATTCTGCCTTTTTTCCTCAAAATTCAGACGTTTTTTTTTTCTTGAAATTTGGACTTTTTTTCCTTCAAAATTTGACCTTTTGGCCTAAAATTTTTATTTTTTTTTTTCTTAAAAATCTTATTCCTTTCTTGAAATTCTAACCTTTTTTGTTAAAAGTCTGACTTTTAAACTCAGAATTCTGCCTTTTTTCCTCAAAATTCAGACGTTTTTTTTTTCTTGAAATTTGGACTTTTTTTCCTTCAAATTTGGGTTTTTTTTTGCTGAAAAATGGGATCTGTTTTTTCTTAAAAATCTGATTCCTTTCTTGAAATTCTAACCTTTTTTGTTAAAAGTCTGACTTTTAAACTCAGAATTCTGCCTTTTTTCCTCAAAATTCAGACGTTTTTTTTTTCTTGAAATTTGGACTTTTTTTCCTTCAAAATTTGACCTTTTGGCCTAAAGTTTTGATTTTTTTTCTTAAAAATATGACTTCATTTCTTGAAATTCTAACCTTTTTTCTTAAAAGTCTGACTTTTAAACTCAGAATTCTGCCTTTTTTCCTCAAAATTCAGACGTTTTTTTTTTTCTTGAAATTTGGACTTTTTTTCTTTCAAATTTGGAATTTTTTTGCTGAAAAATGGGATCTTTTTTTTCTTAAAAATCTGATTCCTTTTTTGAAATTCTAACCTTTTTTGTTAAAAGTCTGACTTTTAAACTCAGAATTCTGCCTTTTTTCCTCAAAATTCAGACGTTTTTTTTTTCTTATAATTTGGACTTTTTTTCCTTCAAAATTTGACCTTTTGGCCTAAAATTTTGATTTTTTTTCTTAAAAATATGACTTCCTTTCTTGAAATTCTAACCTTTTTTCTTAAAAGTCTGACTTTTAAACTCAGAATTCTGCCTTTTTTCCTCAAAATTCAGACGTTTTTTTTTTTCTTGAAATTTGGACTTTTTTTCTTTCAAATTTGGAATTTTTTTGCTGAAAAATGGGATTTTTTTTTCTTAAAAATCTGATTCCTTTTTTGAAATTCTAACCTTTTTTGTTAAAAGTCTGACTTTTAAACTCAGAATTCTGCCTTTTTTCCTCAAAATTCAGACTTTTTTTTTTTCTTGAAATTTGGACTTTTTTTCCTTCAAATTTGGGTTTTTTTTGCTGAAAAATGGGATCTGTTTTTTCTTAAAAATCTGATTCCTTTCTTGAAATTCTAACCTTTTTTGTTAAAAGTCTGACTTTTAAACTCAGAATTCTGCCTTTTTTCCTCAAAATTCAGACGTTTTTTTTTTCTTGAAATTTGGACTTTTTTTCCTTCAAATTTGGGATTTTTTTGCTGAAAAATGGGATCTTTTTTTTCTTAAAAATCTGATTCCTTTCTTGAAATTCTAACCTTTTTTGTTAAAAGTCTGACTTTTAAACTCAGAATTCTGCCTTTTTTCCTCAAAATTCAGACGTTTTTTTTTTTCTTGAAATTTGGACTTTTTTTCCTTCAAAATTTGACCTTTTGGCCTAAAATTTTGATTTTTTTTTCTTAAAAATCTGATTCCTTTCTTGAAATTCTAACCTTTTTTGTTAAAAGTCTGACTTTTAAACTCAGAATTCTGCCTTTTTTCCTCAAAATTCAGACGTTTTTTTTTTCTTGAAATTTGGACTTTTTTTCCTTCAAATTTGGGATTTTTTTGCTGAAAAATGGGATCTTTTTTTTCTTAAAAATCTGATTCCTTTCTTGAAATTCTAACCTTTTTTGTTAAAAGTCTGACTTTTAAACTCAGAATTCTGCCTTTTTTCCTCAAAATTCAGACGTTTTTTTTTTTCTTGAAATTTGGACTTTTTTTCCTTCAAAATTTGACCTTTTGGCCTAAAATTTTGATTTTTTTTTCTTAAAAATATGACTTCCTTTCTTGAAATTCTAACCTTTTTTGTTAAAAGTCTGACTTTTAAACTCAGAATTCTGCCTTTTTTCCTCAAAATTCAGACGTTTTTTTTTTCTTGAAATTTGGACTTTTTTTCCTTCAAAATTTGACCTTTTGGCCTAAAATTTTGATTTTTTTTTTTCTTAAAAATCTTATTCCTTTCTTGAAATTCTAACCTTTTTTGTTAAAAGTCTGACTTTTAAACTCAGAATTCTGCCTTTTTTCCTCAAAATTCAGACGTTTTTTTTTTTCTTGAAATTTGGACTTTTTTTCTTTCAAATTTGGAATTTTTTTGCTGAAAAATGGGATCTTTTTTTTCTTAAAAATCTGATTCCTTTTTTGAAATTCTAACCTTTTTTGTTAAAAGTCTGACTTTTAAACTCAGAATTCTGCCTTTTTTCCTCAAAATTCAGACGTTTTTTTTTTCTTGAAATTTGGACTTTTTTTCCTTCAAAATTTGACCTTTTGGCCTAAAATTTTGATTTTTTTTCTTAAAAATATGACTTCCTTTCTTGAAATTCTAACCTTTTTTCTTAAAAGTCTGACTTTTAAACTCAGAATTCTGCCTTTTTTCCTCAAAATTCAGACGTTTTTTTTTTTCTTGAAATTTGGACTTTTTTTCTTTCAAATTTGGAATTTTTTTGCTGAAAAATGGGATCTTTTTTTTCTTAAAAATCTGATTCCTTTTTTGAAATTCTAACCTTTTTTGTTAAAAGTCTGACTTTTAAACTCAGAATTCTGCCTTTTTTCCTCAAAATTCAGACGTTTTTTTTTTCTTGAAATTTGGACTTTTTTTCCTTCAAATTTGGGTTTTTTTTGCTGAAAAATGGGATCTGTTTTTTCTTAAAAATCTGATTCCTTTCTTGAAATTCTAACCTTTTTTGTTAAAAGTCTGACTTTTAAACTCAGAATTCTGCCTTTTTTCCTCAAAATTCAGACGTTTTTTTTTTCTTGAAATTTGGACTTTTTTTCCTTCAAATTTGGGATTTTTTTGCTGAAAAATGGGATCTTTTTTTTCTTAAAAATCTGATTCCTTTCTTGAAATTCTAACCTTTTTTGTTAAAAGTCTGACTTTTAAACTCAGAATTCTGCCTTTTTTCCTCAAAATTCAGACGTTTTTTTTTTTCTTGAAATTTGGACTTTTTTTCCTTCAAAATTTGACCTTTTGGCCTAAAATTTTGATTTTTTTTTTCTTAAAAATATGACTTCCTTTCTTGAAATTCTAACCTTTTTTGTTAAAAGTCTGACTTTTAAACTCAGAATTCTGCCTTTTTTCCTCAAAATTCAGACGTTTTTTTTTTCTTGAAATTTGGACTTTTTTTCTTTCAAATTTGGAATTTTTTTGCTGAAAAATGGGATCTTTTTTTTCTTAAAAATCTGATTCCTTTCTTGAAATTCTAACCTTTTTTGTTAAAAGTCTGACTTTTAAACTCAGAATTCTGCCTTTTTTCCTCAAAATTCAGACGTTTTTTTTTTCTTGAAATTTGGACTTTTTTTCCTTCAAATTTGTGTTTTTTTTGCTGAAAAATGGGATCTGTTTTTTCTTAAAAATCTGATTCCTTTCTTGAAATTCTAACCTTTTTTGTTAAAAGTCTGACTTTTAAACTCAGAATTCTGCCTTTTTTCCTCAAAATTCAGACGTTTTTTTTTTCTTGAAATTTGGACTTTTTTTCCTTCAAAATTTGACCTTTTGGCCTAAAATTTTGATTTTTTTTTTCTTAAAAATATGACTTCCTTTCTTGAAATTCTAACCTTTTTTGTTAAAAGTCTGACTTTTAAACTCAGAATTCTGCCTTTTTTCCTCAAAATTCAGACGTTTTTTTTTTTCTTGAAATTTGGACTTTTTTTCCTTCAAAATTTGACCTTTTGGCCTAAAATTTTGATTTTTTTTTTCTTAAAAATATGACTTCCTTTCTTGAAATTCTAACCTTTTTTGTTAAAAGTCTGACTTTTAAACTCAGAATTCTGCCTTTTTTCCTCAAAATTCAGACGTTTTTTTTTTCTTGAAATTTGGACTTTTTTTCCTTCAAAATTTGACCTTTTGGCCTAAAATTTTGATTTTTTTTCTTAAAAATATGACTTCCTTTCTTGAAATTCTAACCTTTTTTCTTAAAAGTCTGACTTTTAAACTCAGAATTCTGCCTTTTTTCCTCAAAATTCAGACGTTTTTTTTTTTCTTGAAATTTGGACTTTTTTTCTTTCAAATTTGGAATTT
This sequence comes from Sciaenops ocellatus, assembly GCA_033000465.1. Lineage (NCBI taxonomy): Eukaryota > Metazoa > Chordata > Actinopteri > Sciaenidae > Sciaenops > Sciaenops ocellatus. Next base: position 301,014 of record CP136889.1, read on the forward strand.
TTTTGCTGAAAAATGGGATCTTTTTTTTCTTAAAAATCTGATTCCTTTTTTGAAATTCTAACCTTTTTTGTTAAAAGTCTGACTTTTAAACTCAGAATTCTGCCTTTTTTCCTCAAAATTCAGACGTTTTTTTTTTCTTGAAATTTGGACTTTTTTTCCTTCAAAATTTGACCTTTTGGCCTAAAATTTTGATTTTTTTTCTTAAAAATATGACTTCCTTTCTTGAAATTCTAACCTTTTTTCTTAAAAGTCTGACTTTTAAACTCAGAATTCTGCCTTTTTTCCTCAAAATTCAGACGTTTTTTTTTTTCTTGAAATTTGGACTTTTTTTCTTTCAAATTTGGAATTTTTTTGCTGAAAAATGGGATCTTTTTTTTCTTAAAAATCTGATTCCTTTTTTGAAATTCTAACCTTTTTTGTTAAAAGTCTGACTTTTAAACTCAGAATTCTGCCTTTTTTCCTCAAAATTCAGACGTTTTTTTTTTCTTGAAATTTGGACTTTTTTTCCTTCAAATTTGGGTTTTTTTTGCTGAAAAATGGGATCTGTTTTTTCTTAAAAATCTGATTCCTTTCTTGAAATTCTAACCTTTTTTGTTAAAAGTCTGACTTTTAAACTCAGAATTCTGCCTTTTTTCCTCAAAATTCAGACGTTTTTTTTTTCTTGAAATTTGGACTTTTTTTCCTTCAAATTTGGGATTTTTTTGCTGAAAAATGGGATCTTTTTTTTCTTAAAAATCTGATTCCTTTCTTGAAATTCTAACCTTTTTTGTTAAAAGTCTGACTTTTAAACTCAGAATTCTGCCTTTTTTCCTCAAAATTCAGACGTTTTTTTTTTTCTTGAAATTTGGACTTTTTTTCCTTCAAAATTTGACCTTTTGGCCTAAAATTTTGATTTTTTTTTCTTAAAAATCTTATTCCTTTCTTGAAATTCTAACCTTTTTTGTTAAAAGTCTGACTTTTAAACTCAGAATTCTGCCTTTTTTCCTCAAAATTCAGACGTTTTTTTTTTCTTGAAATTTGGACTTTTTTTCCTTCAAATTTGGGATTTTTTTGCTGAAAAATGGGATCTTTTTTTTCTTAAAAATCTGATTCCTTTCTTGAAATTCTAACCTTTTTTGTTAAAAGTCTGACTTTTAAACTCAGAATTCTGCCTTTTTTCCTCAAAATTCAGACGTTTTTTTTTTTCTTGAAATTTGGACTTTTTTTCCTTCAAAATTTGACCTTTTGGCCTAAAATTTTGATTTTTTTTTCTTAAAAATCTGATTCCTTTCTTGAAATTCTAACCTTTTTTGTTAAAAGTCTGACTTTTAAACTCAGAATTCTGCCTTTTTTCCTCAAAATTCAGACGTTTTTTTTTTCTTGAAATTTGGACTTTTTTTCCTTCAAATTTGGGATTTTTTTGCTGAAAAATGGGATCTTTTTTTTCTTAAAAATCTGATTCCTTTCTTGAAATTCTAACCTTTTTTGTTAAAAGTCTGACTTTTAAACTCAGAATTCTGCCTTTTTTCCTCAAAATTCAGACGTTTTTTTTTTCTTGAATTTTTGGACTTTTTTTCCTTCAAATTTGTGTTTTTTTTGCTGAAAAATGGGATCTGTTTTTTCTTAAAAATCTGATTCCTTTCTTGAAATTCTAACCTTTTTTGTTAAAAGTCTGACTTTTAAACTCAGAATTCTGCCTTTTTTCCTCAAAATTCAGACGTTTTTTTTTTCTTGAAATTTGGACTTTTTTTCCTTCAAAATTTGACCTTTTGGCCTAAAATTTTGATTTTTTTTTCTTAAAAATATGACTTCCTTTCTTGAAATTCTAACCTTTTTTGTTAAAAGTCTGACTTTTAAACTCAGAATTCTGCCTTTTTTCCTCAAAATTCAGACGTTTTTTTTTTTCTTGAAATTTGGACTTTTTTTCCTTCAAAATTTGACCTTTTGGCCTAAAATTTTGATTTTTTTTTTCTTAAAAATATGACTTCCTTTCTTGAAATTCTAACCTTTTTTGTTAAAAGTCTGACTTTTAAACTCAGAATTCTGCCTTTTTTCCTCAAAATTCAGACGTTTTTTTTTTCTTGAAATTTGGACTTTTTTTCCTTCAAAATTTGACCTTTTGGCCTAAAATTTTGATTTTTTTTCTTAAAAATATGACTTCCTTTCTTGAAATTCTAACCTTTTTTCTTAAAAGTCTGACTTTTAAACTCAGAATTCTGCCTTTTTTCCTCAAAATTCAGACGTTTTTTTTTTTCTTGAAATTTGGACTTTTTTTCTTTCAAATTTTGAATTTTTTTGCTGAAAAATGGGATCTTTTTTTTCTTAAAAATCTGATTCCTTTTTTGAAATTCTAACCTTTTTTGTTAAAAGTCTGACTTTTAAACTCAGAATTCTGCCTTTTTTCCTCAAAATTCAGACGGTTTTTTTTTCTTGAAATTTGGACTTTTTTTCCTTCAAAATTTGACCTTTTGGCCTAAAATTTTGATTTTTTTTTTCTTAAAAATATGACTTCCTTTCTTGAAATTCTAACCTTTTTTGTTAAAAGTCTGACTTTTAAACTCAGAATTCTGCCTTTTTTCCTCAAAATTCAGACGTTTTTTTTTTCTTGAAATTTGGACTTTTTTTCTTTCAAATTTGGAATTTTTTTGCTGAAAAATGGGATCTTTTTTTTCTTAAAAATCTGATTCCTTTCTTGAAATTCTAACCTTTTTTGTTAAAAGTCTGACTTTTAAACTCAGAATTCTGCCTTTTTTCCTCAAAATTCAGACGTTTTTTTTTTCTTGAAATTTGGACTTTTTTTCCTTCAAAATTTGACCTTTTGGCCTAAAATTTTGATTTTTTTTTTTCTTAAAAATCTTATTCCTTTCTTGAAATTCTAACCTTTTTTGTTAAAAGTCTGACTTTTAAACTCAGAATTCTGCCTTTTTTCCTCAAAATTCAGACGTTTTTTTTTTCTTGAAATTTGGACTTTTTTTCCTTCAAATTTGGGTTTTTTTTGCTGAAAAATGGGATCTGTTTTTTCTTAAAAATCTGATTCCTTTCTTGAAATTCTAACCTTTTTTGTTAAAAGTCTGACTTTTAAACTCAGAATTCTGCCTTTTTTCCTCAAAATTCAGACGTTTTTTTTTTCTTGAAATTTGGACTTTTTTTCCTTCAAATTTGGGATTTTTTTGCTGAAAAATGGGATCTTTTTTTTCTTAAAAATCTGATTCCTTTCTTGAAATTCTAACCTTTTTTGTTAAAAGTCTGACTTTTAAACTCAGAATTCTGCCTTTTTTCCTCAAAATTCAGACGTTTTTTTTTTCTTGAAATTTGGACTTTTTTTCCTTCAAAATTTGACCTTTTGGCCTAAAATTTTGATTTTTTTTTCTTAAAACTATGACTTCCTTTCTTGAAATTCTAACCTTTTTTGTTAAAAGTCTGACTTTTAAACTCAGAATTCTGCCTTTTTTCCTCAAAATTCAGACGTTTTTTTTTTCTTGAAATTTGGACTTTTTTTCCTTCAAAATTTGACCTTTTGGCCTACAATTTTGATTTTTTTTTTCTTAAAAATATGACTTCCTTTCTTGAAATTCTAACCTTTTTTGTTAAAAGTCTGACTTTTAAACTCAGAATTCTGCCTTTTTTCCTCAAAATTCAGACGTTTTTTTTTTCTTGAAATTTGGACTTTTTTTCCTTCAAAATTTGACCTTTTGGCCTAAAATTTTGATTTTTTTTTCTTAAAAATATGACTTCCTTTCTTGAAATTCTAACCTTTTTTGTTAAAAGTCTGACTTTTAAACTCAGAATTCTGCCTTTTTTCCTCAAAATTCAGACGTTTTTTTTTTTCTTGAAATTTGGACTTTTTTTCCTTCAAAATTTGACCTTTTGGCCTAAAATTTTGTTTTTTTTTTTCTTAAAAATATGACTTCCTTTCTTGAAATTCTAACCTTTTTTGTTAAAAGTCTGACTTTTAAACTCAGAATTCTGCCTTTTTTCCTCAAAATTCAGACGTTTTTTTTTTCTTGAAATTTGGACTTTTTTTCCTTCAAAATTTGACCTTTTGGCCTAAAATTTTGATTTTTTTTTCTTACAAATATGACTTCCTTTCTTGAAATTCTAACCTTTTTTGTTAAAAGTCTGACTTTTAAACTCAGAATTCTGCCTTTTTTCCTCAAAATTCAGACTTTTTTTTTTCTTGAAATTTGGACTTTTTTTCCTTCAAAATTTGACCTTTTGGCCTAAAATTTTGATTTTTTTTTCTTAAAAATATGACTTCCTTTCTTGAAATTCTAACCTTTTTTCTTAAAAGTCTGACTTTTAAACTCAGAATTCTGCCTTTTTTCCTCAAAATTCAGACGTTTTTTTTTTCTTGAAATTTGGACTTTTTTTCTTTCAAATTTGGAATTTTTTTGCTGAAAAATGGGATCTTTTTTTTCTTAAAAATCTGATTCCTTTCTTGAAATTCTAACCTTTTTTGTTAAAAGTCTGACTTTTAAACTCAGAATTCTGCCTTTTTTCCTCAAAATTCAGACGTTTTTTTTTTCTTGAAATTTGGACTTTTTTTCCTTCAAAATTTGACCTTTTGGCCTAAAATTTTGATTTTTTTTTTTCTTAAAAATCTTATTCCTTTCTTGAAATTCTAACCTTTTTTGTTAAAAGTCTGACTTTTAAACTCAGAATTCTGCCTTTTTTCCTCAAAATTCAGACTTTTTTTTTTTCTTGAAATTTGGACTTTTTTTCCTTCAAATTTGGGATTTTTTTGCTGAAAAATGGGATCTTTTTTTTCTTAAAAATCTGATTCCTTTCTTGAAATTCTAACCTTTTTTGTTAAAAGTCTGACTTTTAAACTCAGAATTCTGCCTTTTTTCCTCAAAATTCAGACGTTTTTTTTTTCTTGAAATTTGGACTTTTTTTCCTTCAAATTTGGGATTTTTTTGCTGAAAAATGGGATCTTTTTTTTCTTAAAAATCTGATTCCTTTCTTGAAATTCTAACCTTTTTTGTTAAAAGTCTGACTTTTAAACTCAGAATTCTGCCTTTTTTCCTCAAAATTCAGACGTTTTTTTTTTCTTGAAATTTGGACTTTTTTTCCTTCAAAATTTGACCTTTTGGCCTAAAATTTTGATTTTTTTTTCTTAAAACTATGACTTCCTTTCTTGAAATTCTAACCTTTTTTGTTAAAAGTCTGACTTTTAAACTCAGAATTCTGCCTTTTTTCCTCAAAATTCAGACGTTTTTTTTTTCTTGAAATTTGGACTTTTTTTCCTTCAAAATTTGACCTTTTGGCCTAAAATTTTGATTTTTTTTTTCTTAAAAATATGACTTCCTTTCTTGAAATTCTAACCTTTTTTGTTAAAAGTCTGACTTTTAAACTCAGAATTCTGCCTTTTTTCCTCAAAATTCAGACGTTTTTTTTTTCTTGAAATTTGGACTTTTTTTCCTTCAAAATTTGACCTTTTGGCCTAAAATTTTGATTTTTTTTTCTTAAAAATATGACTTCCTTTCTTGAAATTCTAACCTTTTTTGTTAAAAGTCTGACTTTTAAACTCAGAATTCTGCCTTTTTTCCTCAAAATTCAGACGTTTTTTTTTTCTTGAAATTTGGACTTTTTTTCTTTCAAATTTGGAATTTTTTTGCTGAAAAATGGGATCTTTTTTTTCTTAAAAATCTGATTCCTTTCTTGAAATTCTAACCTTTTTTGTTAAAAGTCTGACTTTTAAACTCAGAATTCTGCCTTTTTTCCTCAAAATTCAGACGTTTTTTTTTTCTTGAAATTTGGACTTTTTTTCCTTCAAAATTTGACCTTTTGGCCTAAAATTTTGATTTTTTTTTTTCTTAAAAATCTTATTCCTTTCTTGAAATTCTAACCTTTTTTGTTAAAAGTCTGACTTTTAAACTCAGAATTCTGCCTTTTTTCCTCAAAATTCAGACTTTTTTTTTTTCTTGAAATTTGGACTTTTTTTCCTTCAAATTTGGGATTTTTTTGCTGAAAAATGGGATCTTTTTTTTCTTAAAAATCTGATTCCTTTCTTGAAATTCTAACCTTTTTTGTTAAAAGTCTGACTTTTAAACTCAGAATTCTGCCTTTTTTCCTCAAAATTCAGACGTTTTTTTTTTCTTGAAATTTGGACTTTTTTTCCTTCAAATTTGGGATTTTTTTGCTGAAAAATGGGATCTTTTTTTTCTTAAAAATCTGATTCCTTTCTTGAAATTCTAACCTTTTTTGTTAAAAGTCTGACTTTTAAACTCAGAATTCTGCCTTTTTTCCTCAAAATTCAGACGTTTTTTTTTTCTTGAAATTTGGACTTTTTTTCCTTCAAATTTGGGTTTTTTTTGCTGAAAAATGGGATCTGTTTTTTCTTAAAAATCTGATTCCTTTCTTGAAATTCTAACCTTTTTTGTTAAAAGTCTGACTTTTAAACTCAGAATTCTGCCTTTTTTCCACAAAATTCAGACGTTTTTTTTTTCTTGAAATTTGGACTTTTTTTCCTTCAAAATTTGACCTTTTGGCCTAAAATTTTGATTTTTTTTTCTTAAAAATATGACTTCCTTTCTTGAAATTCTAACCTTTTTTGTTAAAAGTCTGACTTTTAAACTCAGAATTCTGCCTTTTTTCCTCAAAATTCAGACGTTTTTTTTTTCTTGAAATTTGGACTTTTTTTCCTTCAAAATTTGACCTTTTGGCCTAAAATTTTGATTTTTTTTTTTCTTAAAAATCTTATTCCTTTCTTGAAATTCTAACCTTTTTTGTTAAAAGTCTGACTTTTAAACTCAGAATTCTGCCTTTTTTCCTCAAAATTCAGACGTTTTTTTTTTCTTGAAATTTGGACTTTTTTTCCTTCAAAATTTGACCTTTTGGCCTAAAATTTTGATTTTTTTTTCTTACAAATATGACTTCCTTTCTTGAAATTCTAACCTTTTTTGTTAAAAGTCTGACTTTTAAACTCAGAATTCTGCCTTTTTTCCTCAAAATTCAGACGTTTTTTTTTTCTTGAAATTTGGACTTTTTTTCCTTCAAAATTTGACCTTTTGGCCTAAAATTTTGATTTTTTTTTCTTAAAAATATGACTTCCTTTCTTGAAATTCTAACCTTTTTTGTTAAAAGTCTGACTTTTAAACTCAGAATTCTGCCTTTTTTCCTCAAAATTCAGACGTTTTTTTTTTCTTGAAATTTGGACTTTTTTTCTTTCAAATTTGGAATTTTTTTGCTGAAAAATGGGATCTTTTTTTTCTTAAAAATCTGATTCCTTTCTTGAAATTCTAACCTTTTTTGTTAAAAGTCTGACTTTTAAACTCAGAATTCTGCCTTTTTTCCTCAAAATTCAGACGTTTTTTTTTTCTTGAAATTTGGACTTTTTTTCCTTCAAAATTTGACCTTTTGGCCTAAAATTTTGATTTTTTTTTTTTCTTAAAAATCTTATTCCTTTCTTGAAATTCTAACCTTTTTTGTTAAAAGTCTGACTTTTAAACTCAGAATTCTGCCTTTTTTCCTCAAAATTCAGACTTTTTTTTTTTCTTGAAATTTGGACTTTTTTTCCTTCAAATTTGGGATTTTTTTGCTGAAAAATGGGATCTTTTTTTTCTTAAAAATCTGATTCCTTTCTTGAAATTCTAACCTTTTTTGTTAAAAGTCTGACTTTTAAACTCAGAATTCTGCCTTTTTTCCTCAAAATTCAGACGTTTTTTTTTTCTTGAAATTTGGACTTTTTTTCCTTCAAATTTGGGTTTTTTTTGCTGAAAAATGGGATCTGTTTTTTCTTAAAAATCTGATTCCTTTCTTGAAATTCTAACCTTTTTTGTTAAAAGTCTGACTTTTAAACTCAGAATTCTGCCTTTTTTCCTCAAAATTCAGACGTTTTTTTTTTCTTGAAATTTGGACTTTTTTTCCTTCAAATTTGGGATTTTTTTGCTGAAAAATGGGATCTTTTTTTTCTTAAAAATCTGATTCCTTTCTTGAAATTCTAACCTTTTTTGTTAAAAGTCTGACTTTTAAACTCAGAATTCTGCCTTTTTTCCTCAAAATTCAGACGTTTTTTTTTTCTTGAAATTTGGACTTTTTTTCCTTCAAATTTGGGTTTTTTTTGCTGAAAAATGGGATCTGTTTTTTCTTAAAAATCTGATTCCTTTCTTGAAATTCTAACCTTTTTTGTTAAAAGTCTGACTTTTAAACTCAGAATTCTGCCTTTTTTCCTCAAAATTCAGACGTTTTTTTTTCTTGAAATTTGGACTTTTTTTCCTTCAAAATTTGACCTTTTGGCCTAAAATTTTGATTTTTTTTTCTTAAAAATATGACTTCCTTTCTTGAAATTCTAACCTTTTTTGTTAAAAGTCTGACTTTTAAACTCAGAATTCTGCCTTTTTTCCTCAAAATTCAGACGTTTTTTTTTTCTTGAAATTTGGACTTTTTTTCCTCAAAATTTGACCTTTTGGCCTAAAATTTTGATTTTTTTTTTTCTTAAAAATCTTATTCCTTTCTTGAAATTCTAACCTTTTTTGTTAAAAGTCTGACTTTTAAACTCAGAATTCTGCCTTTTTTCCTCAAAATTCAGACGTTTTTTTTTTCTTGAAATTTGGACTTTTTTTCCTTCAAATTTGGGATTTTTTTGCTGAAAAATGGGATCTTTTTTTTCTTAAAAATCTGATTCCTTTCTTGAAATTCTAACCTTTTTTGTTAAAAGTCTGACTTTTAAACTCAGAATTCTGCCTTTTTTCCTCAAAATTCAGACGTTTTTTTTTTCTTGAAATTTGGACTTTTTTTCCTTCAAAATTTGACCTTTTGGTCTAAAATTTTGATTTTTTTTTCTTAAAACTATGACTTCCTTTCTTGAAATTCTAACCTTTTTTGTTAAAAGTCTGACTTTTAAACTCAGAATTCTGCCTTTTTTCCTCAAAATTCAGACGTTTTTTTTTTCTTGAAATTTGGACTTTTTTTCCTTCAAATTTGGGATTTTTTTGCTGAAAAATGGGATCTTTTTTTTCTTAAAAATCTGATTCCTTTCTTGAAATTCTAACCTTTTTTGTTAAAAGTCTGACTTTTAATCTCAGAATTCTGCCTTTTTTCCTCAAAATTCAGACGTTTTTTTTTTTCATGAAATTTGGACTTTTTTTCCTTCAAAATTTGACCTTTTGGCCTAAAATTTTGATTTTTTTTTCTTCAAAATATGACTTCCTTTCTTGAAATTCTAACCTTTTTTGTTAAAAGTCTGACTTTTAAACTCAGAATTCTGCCTTTTTTCCTCAACATTAAGACTTGTTTTTTTCTTTAAATTTCGAGTTTTTGCTTGCAAATTTTGATTTTTCTTAGGCTAGGGTTAGTGTTAGGGTTTGGTAGGGTTAGGGTTAGGGTTAGCATAGGGTTAAGGGTTAGGGTTAGAGTAGGGTTAGGGTTAGATTAGGGTTAGGGTTGGGGTTAGCATAGGGTTAAGAGTTAGGGTTAGGGTTAAGGGTTAGGTTTAGGGTTAGAGTAGGGTTAGGGTTAGATTAGGGTTAGGGGTTAGGGGTTAGGGATAGATTAGGGTTAGGGTTAGGGTTAGGGTTGTGCTTAGGGTTAGGGTTGGGATTAGGGTTAGGGTTAGAGTAGGGTTAGGATTAGGGTTGGGGTTGGATTAGGGGTAGGGTTAGCATAGGGTTGGGGTTAGGGTTAGATTAGGGTTAGGGTTAGGGTAGGGTTAGGGTTAAGGGTTAGGGTTAGAGTAGGGTAAGATTAGGGTTAGGGTTAGCATAGGGTTAAGGGTTAGGGTTAGAGTAGGGTTAGGGTTAGGGTTAGATTAGGGTTAGGGTTAGGGTTAGCATAGGGTTAAGGGTTAGGGTTAGAGTAGGGTTAGGGTTAGGGTTAGATCAGGGTAGGGTTAGGGTTAGCATAGGGTTAAGTGTTAGCGTCAGGGTTACATTAGGGTTAGGGTTATATTAGGGTTAGGGTTAGGGGTTAGGGTAGGGTTAGGGTTAAGGGTTAGGTTTAGGCTTAGAGTAGGGTTAGGGTTAGGCTTAGGGTTAGGGTTAGAGTAGGGTTAGGATTAGGATTAGGGTTATGGTAGGGTTAGGGTTAGGGTTAGATTAGGGTTAGGGTTAGGGTTAGATTAGGGTTAGGGTTAGGGTTAGGGTTAAGGGTTAGGGTAGGGTTAGGTTTAAGGGTTAGGTTTAGGTTTAGAGTAGGGTTAGGGGTTAGGGTTAGATTAGGGTTAGGGGTTAGGGTTAGATTAGGGTTAGGGTTAGGGTTAAGGGCCAGGGTTATGGTTAGGTTAGGGTTAGGGTTAAGGGATAGGGTTAGGGTTCGGTTAGGGTTAGGGTTAGGGATAGGGTAGGGTAGGGTTAGGGTTAGGGTTAGATTAGGGTTAGGGTTATGGTTAAGGGTTAGGGTAGGGTTAGGTTTTAGGGTTAGGTTTAGGTTTAGAGTAGGGTTAGGGGTTAGGGTTAGATTAGGGTTAGGGTTAGGGTTAGCATAGGGTTAGGGTTAGGGTTAAGGGTTAGGGTTAGATTAGGTTTAGGGGTTAGGGTTAGAGTAAGGTTAGGGTTAGGGTTAAGGGCCAGGGTTACGGTTAGGTTAGAGTTAGGGTTAAGGGATAGGGTTAGGGTTGGGTTAGGTTTAGGGATAGTGTAGGGTTAGGATTTGGGCTAGGGGGTTCTTGAAATTCTCATCTGTAGGGTTAGGGTTAGGGTTAGATTAGGGTTAGGGTACAGTTAGGGTTAGGGTTAGGGTGTTCTTGAAATTCTAACCTTTTTTGTTAAAAGTCTGACTTTTACACTCAGAATTCTGCCTTTTTTCCTCAAAATTCAGATGTTTTTTTTTCTTGAAATTTGGACTTTTTTTCCTTCACATTTGGGATTTTTTTGCTGAAAAATGGGATCTTTTTTTTCTTAAAAATATGACTTCCTTTCTTGAAATTCTAACCTTTTTTGTTAAAAGTCTGACTTTTAAACTCAGAATTCTGCCTTTTTTCCTCAACATTAAGAATTGTTTTTTTCTTGAAATTTCGAATTTTTGCTTGCAAATTTTGATTTTTCTTAGGCTAGGGTTAGTGTTAGGGTTTGGTAGGGTTAGGGTTAGGGTTAGCATAGGGTTAAGGGTTAGGGTTAGAGTAGGGTTAGGGTTAGATTAGGGTTAGGGTTGGGGTTAGCATAGGGTTAAGAGTTAGGGTTAGGGTTAAGGGTTAGGTTTAGGGTTAGAGTAGGGTTAGGGTTAGATTAGGGTTAGGGGTTAGGGATAGATTAGGGTTAGGGTTAGGGTTAGGGTTGTGCTTAGGGTTAGGGTTGGGATTAGGGTTAGGGTTAGAGTAGGGTTAGGATTAGGGTTGGGGTTGGATTAGGGGTAGGGTTAGCATAGGGTTAGGGTTAGGGTTAGATTAGGGTTAGGGTTAGATTAGGGTTAAGGGTTAGGGTAGGGTTAGGGTTAAGGTTTAGGGTTAGAGTAGGGTAAGATTAGGGTTAGGGTTAGCATAGGGTTAAGGGTTAGGGTTAGAGTAGGGTTAGGGTTAGGGTTAGATTAGGGTTAGGGTTAGGGTTAGCATAGGGTTAAGGGTTAGGGTTAGAGTAGGGTTAGGGTTAGGGTTAGATCAGGGTAGGGTTAGGGTTAGCATAGGGTTAAGTGTTAGCGTCAGGGTTACATTAGGGTTAGGGTTATATTAGGGTTAGGGTTAGGGGTTAGGGTAGGGTTAGGGTTAAGGGTTAGGTTTAGGCTTAGAGTAGGGTTAGGGTTAGGCTTAGGGTTAGGGTTAGAGTAGGGTTAGGATTAGGATTAGGGTTATGGTAGGGTTAGGGTTAGATCAGGGTTAGGGTTAGGGTTAGATTAGGGTTAGGGTTAGGGTTAGGGTTAAGGGTTAGGGTAGGGTTAGGTTTAAGGGTTAGGTTTAGGTTTAGAGCAGGGTTAGGGGTTAGGGTTAGATTAGGGTTAGGGGTTAGGGTTAGATTAGGGTTAGGGTTAGGGTTAAGGGCCAGGGTTATGGTTAGGTTAGGGTTAGGGTTAAGGGATAGGGTTAGGGTTTGGTTAGGGTTAGGGTTAGGGATAGGGTAGGGTAGGGTTAGGGTTAGGGTTAGATTAGGGTTAGGGTTATGGTTAAGGGTTAGGGTAGGGTTAGGTTTTAGGGTTAGGTTTAGGTTTAGAGTAGGGTTAGGGGTTAGGGTTAGATTAGGGTTAGGGTTAGGGTTAGGGTTAGCATAGGGTTAGGGTTAGGGTTAAGGGTTAGGGTTAGATTAGGTTTAGGGGTTAGGGTTAGAGTAGGGTTAGGGTTAGGGTTAAGGGCCAGGGTTACGGTTAGGTTAGAGTTAGGGTTAAGGGATAGGGTTAGGGTTGGGTTAGGGTTAGGGATAGGGTAGGGTTAGGATTTGGGCTAGGGGGTTCTTGAAATTCTCATCTGTAGGGTTAGGGTTAGGGTACAGTTAGGGTTAGGGTTAGGGTGTTCTTGAAATTCTAACCTTTTTTGTTAAAAGTCTGACTTTTAAACTCAGAATTCTGCCTTTTTTCCTCAAAATTCAGACGTTTTTTTTTTCTTGAAATTTGGACTTTTTTTCTTTCAAATTTGGAATTTTTTTGCTGAAAAATGGGATCTTTTTTTTCTTAAAAATCTGATTCCGTTCTTGAAATTCTAACCTTTTTTGTTAAAAGTCTGACTTTTAAACTCAGAATTCTGCCTTTTTTCCTCAAAATTCAGACGTTTTTTTTTTCTTGAAATTTGGACTTTTTTTCCTTCAAAATTTGACCTTTTGGCCTAAAATTTTGATTTTTTTTTTCTTAAAAATATGACTTCCTTTCTTGAAATTCTAACCTTTTTTGTTAAAAGTCTGACTTTTAAACTCAGAATTCTGCCTTTTTTCCTCAAAATTCAGACGTTTTTTTTTTCTTGAAATTTGGACTTTTTTTCCTTCAAAATTTGACCTTTTGGCCTAAAATTTTGATTTTTTTTTCTTAAAAATATGACTTCCTTTCTTGAAATTCTAACCTTTTTTCTTAAAAGTCTGACTTTTAAACTCATAATTCTGCCTTTTTTCCTCAAAATTCAGACGTTTTTTTTTTCTTGAAATTTGGACTTTTTTTCCTTCAAAATTTGACCTTTTGGCCTAAAATTTTGATTTTTTTTTTCTTAAAAATATGACTTCCTTTCTTGAAATTCTAACCTTTTTTGTTAAAAGTCTGACTTTTAAACTCAGAATTCTGCCTTTTTTCCTCAAAATTCAGACGTTTTTTTTTTCTTGAAATTTGGACTTTTTTTCCTTCAAAATTTGACCTTTTGGCCTAAAATTTTGATTTTTTTTTCTTAAAAATCTGATTCCTTTCTTGAAATTCTAACCTTTTTTGTTAAAAGTCTGACTTTTAAACTCAGAATTCTGCCTTTTTTCCTCAAAATTCAGACGTTTTTTTTTTCTTGAAATTTGGACTTTTTTTCCTTCAAAATTTGACCTTTTGGCCTAAAATTTTGATTTTTTTTTCTTAAAAATATGACTTCCTTTCTTGAAATTCTAACCTTTTTTGTTAAAAGTCTGACTGTTAAACTCAGAATTCTGCCTTTTTTCCTCAAAATTCAGACTTTTTTTTTTCTTGAAATTTGGACTTTTTTTCCTTCAAAATTTGACCTTTTGGCCTAAAATTTTGATATTTTTTTTTCTTAAAAATATGACTTCCTTTCTTGAAATTCTAACCTTTTTTGTTAAGTCTGACTTTTAAACTCAGAATTCTGCCTTTTTTCCTCAAAATTCAGATGTTTTTTTTTCTTGAAATTTGGACTTTTTTTCCTTCACATTTGGGATTTTTTTGCTGAAAAATGGGATCTTTTTTTTCTTAAAAATATGACTTCCTTTCTTGAAATTCTAACCTTTTTTGTTAAAAGTCTGACTTTTAAACTCAGAATTCTGCCTTTTTTCCTCAAAATTCAGACGTTTTTTTTTTCTTGAAATTTGGACTTTTTTTTCCTTCAAAATTTGACCTTTTGGCCTAAAATTTTGATTTTTTTTTCTTAAAAATATGACTTCCTTTCTTGAAATTCTAACCTTTTTTGTTAAAAGTCTGACTTTTAAACTCAGAATTCTGCCTTTTTTCCTCAACATTAAGAATTGTTTTTTTCTTGAAATTTCGAATTTTTGCTTGCAAATTTTGATTTTTCTTAGGCTAGGGTTAGTGTTAGGGTTTGGTAGGGTTAGGGTTAGGGTTAGCATAGGGTTAAGGGTTAGGGTTAGAGTAGGGTTAGGGTTAGATTAGGGTTAGGGTTGGGGTTAGCCTAGGGTTAAGAGTTAGGGTTAGGGTTAAGGGTTAGGTTTAGGGTTAGAGTAGGGTTAGGGTTAGATTAGGGTTAGGGGTTAGGGGTTAGGGATAGATTAGGGTTAGGGTTAGGGTTGTGCTTAGGGTTAGGGTTGGGATTAGGGTTAGGGTTAGAGTAGGGTTAGGATTAGGGTTGGGGTTGGATTAGGGGTAGGGTTAGCATAGGGTTAGGGTTAGGGTTAGATTAGGGTTAGGGTTAGATTAGGGTTAGGGTTAAGGGTTAGGGTAGGGTTAGGGTTAAGGGTTAGGTTTAGGTTTAGAGTAGGGTTAGGGGTTAGGGTTAGCATAGGGTTAAGGGTTAGGGTTAGAGTAGGGTAAGATTAGGGTTAGGGTTAGCATAGGGTTAAGGGTTAGGGTTAGAGTAGGGTTAGGGTTAGGGTTAGATTAGGGTTAGGGTTAGGGTTAGCATAGGGTTAAGGGTTAGGGTTAGAGTAGGGTTAGGGTTAGGGTTAGATCAGGGTAGGGTTAGGGTTAGCATAGGGTTAAGTGTTAGCGTCAGGGTTACATTAGGGTTAGGGTTATATTAGGGTTAGGGTTAGGGGTTAGGGTAGGGTTAGGGTTAAGGGTTAGGTTTAGGCTTAGAGTAGGGTTAGGGTTAGGCTTAGGGTTAGGTTTAGAGTAGGGTTAGGATTAGGATTAGGGTTATGGTAGGGTTAGGGTTAGGGTTAGGGTTAGATTAGGGTTAGGGTTAGGGTTAAGGGTTAGGGTAGGGTTAGGTTTAAGGGTTAGGTTTAGGTTTAGAGTAGGGTTAGGGTTAGGGTTAGGGTTAGAGTAGGGTTAGGGTTAGGATTAGGGTTAGAGTAGGGTTAGGGTTAGGGTTAAGGATAGATAAGGTTTAGGATTAGGGTTAGCATAGGGTTAGTGTTAGATTAGGGTTAGGGTTAAGGGTTAGGGTTAGGGTTAGGGTTAGAGTAGGGTTAGGATTAGGGTTAGGGTTAGGGTAGGGTTAGGGTTAGGGTTAGGATTAGGGTTAGCATAGGGTTAGAGTTAAGGTTTAGGTTTAGGGTTAGATTAGGGTTAGGGGTTAGGGTTAGCATAGGGTTAGGGTTAGATTAGGGTTAGAGTAGGGTTAGGGTTAGATAAGGGTTAGGGTTAGGGTTAGGGTTAAGGGTTAGGTTTAGGGTTAGAGTAGGGTTAGGGTTAGGGTTAGGGGTTGGGGTAGATTAGGGTTAGGGTTAGGGTTAGGGGTTGGGGTAGATTAGGGTTAGGGTTAGGGTTAGGGTTAGATTAGGGTTAGCATAGGGTTAGGGTTAAAGGTTAGGTTTAGGGTTAGAGTAGTGTTAGGGTTAGATTAGGGTTAGGGGTTAGGGTTAGATTAGGGTTAGGTTTACAGTTAGATTAGGGTTAGGGTTAGGGTTAGATTAGGGTTAGGGTTGGGTTAGGGTTAGGGTTAGGATTAGGGTTAGAGTTAGATTAGGGTTGGGGTTAGGTTTAGATTAGGATTAGGGTTAGAGTTAGATTAGGGTTAGGGTTAGAGTAGGGTTAGCATAGGGTTAGGGGTTAGGGTTAGGGGTTAGGGTTAGGGTTAGGAGTTGGGGTAGATTAGGGTTAGGATTAGGTTTAGGGTTAGGATTAGGGTTATGGTTAGATTAGGGTTAGGGTTAGCATAGGGTTAGGGTTAGGGTTAGCATAGGGTTAGGGTTAGGGTAGGGTTAGGGTTAAGGGTTAGGTTTAGATTAGGGTTAGGTTTAGATTAGGGTTGGGGATAGGTTTAGATTAGGATTAGGGTTAGAATTAGTTTAGGGTTAGGTTTAGGGTTAGAGTAGGGTTAGCATAGGGTTAGGGGTTAGGGTTAGGGTTAGGGTTAGGGTTAGATTAGGGTTAGGGTTAGCATAGTGTTAGGGTTAGGTTTGGGTTAGGGTTAGAGTAGGGTTAGGGTTAGATTAGGGTTAGGGTTAGGGTTAGGATAGGGTTAAGGGTTAGGGTTAGAGTAGGGTTAGGATAGGGTTAAGGGTTAGGGTTAGAGTAGGGTTAGGGTTAGGATTAGAGTTAGAGTAGGGTTAGGGTTAGGGTTAAGGTTAGATAAGGTTTAGGATTAGGGTTAGCTTAGGGTTAGGGTTAGATTAGGGTTAGTGTTAAGGGTTAGGTTTAGGCTTAGAGTAGGGTTAGGGTTAGGGTTAGGGGTTGGGGTAGATTAGGGTTAGGGTTAGGGTTATATAAGGGTTAGGGTTAGGGTTAGAGCAGGGTAAGGATTAGGGTTAGGGATAGGGTAGGGTTAGGGTTAGGATTAGGGTTAGATTAGGGTTAGCATAGGGTTAGAGTTAAGGGTTAGGTTTAGGGTTAGAGTAGGGTTAGGGTTAGATTAGGGTTAGGGGTTAGGGTTAGCATAGGGTTAGGGTTAGATTAGGGTTAGGGTGAGGGTTAGAGTAGGGTTAGGGTTAGATAAGGGTTTGGGTTAGGGTTAGCATAGGGTTATGGTTAGGTTAGGGTTAAGGGGTAGGTTTAGGGTTAGAGTAGGGTTAGGGTTAGGCGTTGGGGTAGATTAGGGTTAGGGTTAGATTAGGGTTAGAGTATGGTTAGATTAGGGTTAGAGTATGGTTAAGATTAGGGTTAGGGTTATGGTAGGGTTAGGATTAGGGTTAGGGTTAGATTAGGGTTAGGGTTAGGGTTAGGGTTAAGGGTTAGGTTTAGGGTTAGAGTAGTGTTAGGGTTAGATTAGGGTTAGGGGTTAGGGTTAGATTAGGGTTAGGGTTAGGGTTAGGCTTAGAGTAGGGTCAGGGTTAGGGTTAGGGTTAGGGTTAGTATAGAGTTAGGGTTAGGGTTAGGGTTAAGGGTTAGGGTTAGAGTAGGGTTAGGGTTAGGGTTAGGTTAGGGTTAGGGTTAGCATAGGGTTAGGGTTAGGGGTTAGAGTAGGGTTAGGGTTAAAGGTTAGGGTTAGGGTTAGAGTAGGGTTAGGGTTAGAAAGGGTTAGGGTTAGGGTTAGCATAGAGTTAGGGTAGGATCAGGTTTAGATTAGGGTTAGGGGTTATGGCAGGGTTAAGGTTAGGGTTAGAGTAGGGTTAGGTTTAGAGTAGGGTTAGGATTAGGGTTAGGGTTAGGGTTATGGTAGGGTTAGGGTTAGCATAGGGTTAGGGTTAGGGTTAGATTAGGGTTATGGTAGGGTTAGGGTTAAGGGTTAGGGTTAGGGTTAGATTAGGGTTAGGGTTAGAGTTAGATTAGGGTTAGGGTTAGGGTTAGAGTAGGGTTAGAGTTAGGGTTAGGGTTAAGGGTTAGGGTTAGGGTTAGAGTAGGGTTAGGGTTAGATTAGGGTTAGGGGTTATGGTTAGAGTAGGGTTAGGATTAGGGTTAAGGGCCAGGGTTAGGGTTAGGGTTAGGGGATAGGGTTAGGGTTGGGTTAGGGTTAGGGATAGGGTAGGGTTAGGATTTGGGTTAGGGGTTTCTTGAAATTCTAATCTTTAGGGTTAGGGTTAGATTAGGGTTAGGGGGTTCTTGAAATTCTAACGATTTTTTTTAAAAGTCTGACTTTTAACCTTAGAATTCTGCCTTTTTTCATGAAAATACAGAATTGTTTTTCTCTTGAAATTGCAACTTTTTGCCTGCAAATTTTGATTTTTTTCAGGCTAGGGTTAGTGTTAGGGTTAGGGTAGGGTTAGGGTTAGATTAGGGTTAAGGTTAGCATAGGGTTAGGGTTAGGATTAGATTAGGGTTAGGGTTAGGGGTTAGGGTTAGGCTTAAAGGTTAGGTTTAGGGTTAGAGTAGGGTTAGGGTTAGATTAGGGTTAGGGTTAGGGGTTAGGGTTAGGGTTAAGGGTTAGGGTTAGGGTTAGAGTTAGAGTAGGGATAGGGTTAGATTACGGTTAGGGGTTAAGGTTAGAGTAGGGTTAGGGTTAGGGTTAAGGGCCAGGCTGGGGTTAGATTAGGGTTAGGGTTAAGGGATAGGGTTAGGGTTGGATTAGGGTAGGGTTAGGTTTAGGGTTAGAGTAGGGTTAGCATAGGGTTAGGGGTTAGGGTTAGGGTTAGGGTAGGGTTAGGGTTAGGTTTAGGAGTTGGGGTAGATTAGGGTTAGGGTTAGGGTTAGATTAGGGTTAGGGTTAGCATAGTGTTAGGGTTAGGTTTAGGATTAGGGTTAGAGTAGGGTTAGGGTTAGATTAGGGTTAGGGTTAGGATAGGGTTAAGGGTTAGGGTTAGAGTAGGGTTAGGGTTAGGATAGGGTTAAGGGTTAGGGTTAGGATTAGGGTTAGAGTAGGGTTAGGGTTAGGGTTAAGGTTAGATAAGGTTTAGGATTAGGGTAAGCATAGGGTTAGGGTTAGATTAGGGTTAGTGTTAAGGGTTAGGTTTAGGGTTAGAGTAGGGTTAGGGTTAGGGTTAGGGGTTGGGGTAGATTAGGGTTAGGGTTAGGGTTATATTAGGGTTAGGGTTAGGGTTAGAGTAGGGTTAGGGTTAGGGTTAGGGTTAGGATTAGGGTTAGCATAGGGTTAGGGTTAGGGTTAGAGTAGGGTTAGGGTTAGATTAGGGTTAGGGGTTAGGGTTAGCATAGGGTTAGGGTTAGATTAGGGTTAGGGTTAGTGTTAGAGTAGGGTTAGTGTTAGATAAGGGTTAGGGTTAGGGTTACAATAGGGTTATGGTTAGATTAGGGTTAGGGTTAAGGGGTAGGTTTAGGGTTAGAGTAGGGTTAGGGTTAGGGTTATGGTAGGGTTAGGATTAGGGTTAGGGTTAGATTAGGGTTAGGGTTAAGGGTTAGGTTTAGGGTTAGAGTAGTGTTAGGGTTAGATTAGGGTTAGGGTTAGGGTTAGATTAGGGTTAGGGTTAGGGTTAGGCTTAGAGTAGGGTCAGGGTTAGGGTTAGGGTTAGGGTTAGTATAGAGTTAGGGTTAGGGCTAGGGTTAAGGGCCAGGGTTAGGTTAGGGTTAGGGTTAAGTGTTAGGGTTAGGGTTGGGTTAGGGTTAGGGTTAAGGGTTAGGGTTAGGGTTAGAGTAGGGTTAGGGTTAGAAAGGGTTAGGGTTAGGGTTAGCATAGAGTTAGGGTAGGGTTAGGTTTAGATTAGGGTTAGGGGTTAAGGCAGGGTTAAGGTTAGGGTTAGAGTAGGGTTAGGGTTAGGTTTAGAGTAGGGTTAGGATTAGGGTTAGGGTTAGATTAGGGTTAGGGTAGGGTTAGGGTTAAGGGTTAGGGTTAGGGTTAGAGTAGGGTAAGAGTTAGATTAGGGTTAGGGGTTAGGGTTAGATTAGGGTTAGGGTTAGAGTTAGATTAGGGTTAGGGTTAGGTTTAGAGTAGGGTTAGAGTTAGGGTTAGGGTTAGGGTTAAGGGTTAGGGTTAGGGTTAGATTAGGGTTAGGGGTTATGGTTAGAGTAGGGTTAGGATTAGGGTTAAGGTCCAGGGTTAGGGTTAGGGGATAGGGTTAAGGTTGGGTTAGGGTTAGGGATAGGGTAGGGTTAGGATTTGGGTTAGGGGTTTCTTGAAATTCTAATCTTTAGGGTTAGGGTTAGATTAGGGTTAGGGTACAGGTAGGGTTAGGGGGTTATTGAAATTCTAACCATTTTTGTTAAAAGTCTGACTTTTAAACTTAGAATTCTGCCTTTTTTCATCAAAATTCAGAATTGTTTTTCTCTTGAAATTGTGACTTTTTGCCTGCAAATTTTGATTTTTTTTCAGGCTAGGGTTAGTGTTAGGGTTAGGGTAGGGTTAGGGTTAGATTAGGGTTAGGGTTAGCATAGGGTTGGGGTTAGGATTAGATTAGGGTTAGGGTTAGGGGTTAGGGTTAGGCTTAAAGGTTAGGTTTAGGGTTAGAGTAGGGTTAGGGTTAGATTAGGGTTAGGGTTAGGGGTTAGGGTTAAGGGTTAGGGTTAGGGTTAGAGTTAGAGTAGGGATAGGGTTAGGGTTAGGGTTAGGGTTAGGGTTAAGGGCCAGGCTAGGGTTAGATTAGGGTTAGGGTTAAGGGATAGGGTTAGGGTTAGGGTTAGGGTTAAGGGCCAGGCTAGGGTTAGATTAGGGTTAGGGTTAAGGGATAGGGTTAGGGTTGGATTAGGGTAGGGTTAGGTTTAGGGTTAGAGTAGGGTTAGCATAGGGTTAGGGGTTAGGGTTAGGGTAGGGTTAGGGTTAGGTTTAGGAGTTGGGGTAGATTAGGGTTAGGGTTAGGGTTAGATTAGGGTTAGGTTTAGCATAGTGTTTGGGTTAGGTTTAGGATTAGGGTTAGAGTAGGGTTAGGGTTAGATTAGGGTTAGGGTTAGGGTTAGGATAGGGTTAAGGGTTAGGGTTAGAGTAGGGTTAGGTTTAGGATAGGGTTAAGGGTTAGGGTTAGAGTAGGGTTAGGGTTAGGGTTAAGGTAAGATAAGGTTTAGGATTAGGGTAAGCATAGGGTTAGGGTTAGATTAGGGTTAGTGTTAAGGGTTAGGTTTAGGGTTAGAGTAGGGTTAGGGTTAGGGGTTGGGGTAGATTAGGGTTAGGGTTAGGGTTATATTAGGGTTAGGGTTAGGGTTAGAGTAGGGTTAGGATTAGGGTTAGGGTTAGGGTAGGGTTAGGGTTAGGGTTAGGATTAGGGTTAGAGTTAAGGGGTAGGGTTAGGGTTAGATTAGGGTTAGGGGTTAGGGTTAGAGTAGGGTTAGGGTTAGATAAGGGTTAGGGTTAGGGTTAGCATAGGGTTATGGTTAGATTATGGTTAGTGTTAAGGGGTAGGTTTAGGGTTAGAGTAGGGTTAGGGTTAGGGTTAGGGGTTGGGGTAGATTAGGGTTAGGGTTAGGGTTAGATTAGGGTTAGATTATGGTTAAGATTAGGGTTAGGGTTATGGAAGGGTTAGGATTAGGGTTAGGGTTAGATTAGGGTTAGGGTTAGGGTTAAGGGTCAGGGTTAGGGTTAGATAAGGGTTAGGGTTAGGGTTAGGGTTAGTATAGAGTTAGGGTTAGGGTTAGGGTTAAGGGTTAGGGTTAGGGTTAGAGTAGGGTTAGGGTTAGGTTAGGGTTAGGGTTGGGGTAGATTAGGGTTAGGGTTAGGGTTAGGGTTAGAGTAGGGTTAGGATTAGGGTTAGGGTAGGGTTAGGGCTAGGGTTAAGGGCCAGGGTTAGGTTAGGGTTAGGGTTAGGTGTTAGGGTTAGGGTTGGGTTAGGGTTAGGGTTAGAGTAGGGTTAGGGTTAGAAAGGGTTAGGGTTAGGGTTAGCATAGAGTTAGGGTAGGGTTAGGTTTAGATTAGGGTTAGGGGTTAGGGCAGGGTTAAGGTTAGGGTTAGAGTAGGGTTAGGTTTAGGTTTAGAGTAGGGTTAGGATCAGGGTTAGGGTTAGATTAGGGTTAGGGTAGGGTTAGGGTTAAGGGTTAGGGTTAGGGTTAGAGTAGGGTAAGGGTTATATTAGGATTATGGGTTAGGGTTAGATTAGGGTTAGGGTTAGAGTAGGGTTAGAGTTAGGGTTAGGGTTAAGGGTTAGGGTTAGGGTTAGAGTAGGGTTAGGGTTAGATTAGGGTTAGGGGTTATGGTTAGAGTAGGGTTAGGGTTAGGGTTAAGGGCCAGGGTTAGGGGATAGGGTTAGGGTTGGGTTAGGGTTAGGGATAGGGTAGGGTTAGGATTTGGTTTAGGGGTTTCTTGAAATTCTAATCTTTAGGGTTAGGGTTAGATTAGGGTTAGGGGGTTCTTGAAATTCTAACGATTTTTTTTAAAAGTCTGACTTTTAAATTTAGAATTCTGCCTTTTTTCATGAAAATTCAGAATTGTTTTTCTCTTGAAATTGCGACTTTTTGCCTGCAAATTTTGATTTTTTTCAGGCTAGGGTTAGTGTTAGGGTTAGGGTTAGGGTTAGATTAGGGTTAGGGTTAGCATAGTGTAAGGGTTAGGTTTAGGATTAGGGTTAGAGTAGGGTTAGGGTTAGGGTTAGGGTTAGGGTTAGGATTAGGGTTAGAGTAGGGTTAGGGTTAGGGTTAAGGTTAGATAAGGTTTAGGATTAGGGTAAGCATAGGGTTAGGGTTAGATTAGGGTTAGTGTTAAGGGTTAGGTTTAGGGTTAGAGTAGGGTTAGGGTTAGGGTTAGGGGTTGGGGTAGATTAGGGCTAGGGTTAGGGTTATATTAGGGTTAGGGTTAGAGTAGGGTTAGGATTAGGGTTAGTGTTAGGGTAGGGTTAGGGTTAGGGTTAGGATTAGGGTTAGCATAGGGTTAGGGTTAGGGTTAGAGTAGGGTTAGGGTTAGATTAGGGTTAGGGGTTAGGGTTAGCATAGGGTTAGGGTTAGATTAGGGTTAGGGTTAGGGTTAGAGTAGGGTTAGGGTTAGATAAGGGTTAGGGTTAGGGTTAGCATAGGGTTATGGTTAGATTAGGGTTAGGGTTAAGGGGTAGGTTTAGGGTTAGAGTAGGGTTAGGGTTAGGGGTTGGGGTAGATTAGGGTTAGGGTTAGGGTTAGACTAGGGTTAGAGTATGGTTAAGATTAGGGTTAGGGTTATGGTAGGGTTAGGATTAGGGTTAGGGTTAGATTAGGGTTAGGGTTAGGGTTAAGGGTTAGGTTTAGGGTTAGAGTAGTGTTAGGGTTAGATTAGGGTTAGGGTTAGGGTTAGATTAGGGTTAGGGTTAGGGTTAGGCTTAGAGTAGGGTCAGGGTTAGGGTTAGGGTTAGTATAGAGTTAGGGTTAGGGCTAGGGTTAAGGGCCAGGGTTAGGTTAGGGTTAGGGTTAAGTGTTAGGGTTAGGGTTGGGTTAGGGTTAAGGGTTAGGGTTAGGGTTAGAGTAGGGTTAGGGTTAGAAAGGGTTAGGGTTAGGGTTAGCATAGAGTTAGGGTAGGGTTAGGTTTAGATTAGGGTTAGGGTTAGGGGTTAGGGCAGGGTTAAGGTTAGGGTTAGAGTAGGGTTAGGGTTAGGTTTAGAGTAGGGTTAGGGTTAGGGTTAGGGTTAGATTAGGGTTAGGGTAGGGTTAGGGTTAAGGGTTAGGGTTAGGGTTAGAGTAGGGTAAGAGTTAGATTAGGGTTAGGGGTTAGGGTTAGATTAGGGTTAGGGTTAGGTTTAGAGTAGGGTTAGGGTTAGGGTTAGATTAGGGTTAGGGTAGGGTTAGGGTTAAGGGTTAAGGGTTAGGGTTAGAGTAGGGTAAGAGTTAGATTAGGGTTAGGGGTTAGGGTTAGATTAGGGTTAGGGTTAGAGTTAGATTAGGGTTAGGGTTAGAGTAGGGTTAGAGTTAGGGTTAGGGTTAAGGGTTAGGGTTAGGGTTTAGAGTAGGGTTAGGGTTAGATTAGGGTTAGGGGTTATGGTTAGAGTAGGGTTAGGATTAGGGGATAGGGTTAGGGTTGGGTTAGGGTTAGGGTTAGGGATAGGGTAGGGTTAGGATTTGGGTTAGGGGTTTCTTGAAATTCTAATCTTTAGGGTTAGGGTTAGATTAGGGTTAGGGTACAGTTAGGGTTAGGGGGTTCTTGAAATTCTAACCATTTTTGTTAAAAGTCTGACTTTTAAACTTAGAATTCTGCCTTTTTCATCAAAATTCAGAATTGTTTTTCTCTTGAAATTGCGACTTTTTGCCTGCAAATTTTGATTTTTTTCAGGCTAGGGTTAGTGTTAGGGTTAGGGTAGGGTTAGGGTTAGATTAGGGTTAGAGTAGGGTTAGGGTTAGGGTTAGGGTTAGGGTTAGGATTAGGGTTAGAGTAGGGTTAGGGTTAGGGTTAAGGTTAGATAAGGTTTAGGATTAGGGTAAGCATAGGGTTAGGGTTAGATTAGGGTTAGTGTTAAGGGTTAGGTTTAGGGTTAGAGTAGGGTTAGGGTTAGGGTTAGGGGTTGGGGTAGATTAGGGCTAGGGTTAGGGTTATATTAGGGTTAGGGTTAGAGTAGGGTTAGGATTAGGGTTAGTGTTAGGGTAGGGTTAGGGTTAGGGTTAGGATTAGGGTTAGCATAGGGTTAGGGTTAGGGTTAGAGTAGGGTTAGGGTTAGATTAGGGTTAGGGGTTAGGGTTAGCATAGGGTTAGGGTTAGATTAGGGTTAGGGTTAGGGTTAGAGTAGGGTTAGGGTTAGATAAGGGTTAGGGTTAGGGTTAGCATAGGGTTATGGTTAGATTAGGGTTAGGGTTAAGGGGTAGGTTTAGGGTTAGAGTAGGGTTAGGGTTAGGGGTTGGGGTAGATTAGGGTTAGGGTTAGGGTTAGACTAGGGTTAGAGTATGGTTAAGATTAGGGTTAGGGTTATGGTAGGGTTAGGATTAGGGTTAGGGTTAGATTAGGGTTAGGGTTAGGGTTAAGGGTTAGGTTTAGGGTTAGAGTAGTGTTAGGGTTAGATTAGGGTTAGGGTTAGGGTTAGATTAGGGTTAGGGTTAGGGTTAGGCTTAGAGTAGGGTCAGGGTTAGGGTTAGGGTTAGTATAGAGTTAGGGTTAGGGCTAGGGTTAAGGGCCAGGGTTAGGTTAGGGTTAGGGTTAAGTGTTAGGGTTAGGGTTGGGTTAGGGTTAAGGGTTAGGGTTAGGGTTAGAGTAGGGTTAGGGTTAGAAAGGGTTAGGGTTAGGGTTAGCATAGAGTTAGGGTAGGGTTAGGTTTAGATTAGGGTTAGGGTTAGGGGTTAGGGCAGGGTTAAGGTTAGGGTTAGAGTAGGGTTAGGGTTAGGTTTAGAGTAGGGTTAGGGTTAGGGTTAGGGTTAGATTAGGGTTAGGGTAGGGTTAGGGTTAAGGGTTAGGGTTAGGGTTAGAGTAGGGTAAGAGTTAGATTAGGGTTAGGGGTTAGGGTTAGATTAGGGTTAGGGTTAGGTTTAGAGTAGGGTTAGGGTTAGGGTTAGATTAGGGTTAGGGTAGGGTTAGGGTTAAGGGTTAAGGGTTAGGGTTAGAGTAGGGTAAGAGTTAGATTAGGGTTAGGGGTTAGGGTTAGATTAGGGTTAGGGTTAGAGTTAGATTAGGGTTAGGGTTAGAGTAGGGTTAGAGTTAGGGTTAGGGTTAAGGGTTAGGGTTAGGGTTTAGAGTAGGGTTAGGGTTAGATTAGGGTTAGGGGTTATGGTTAGAGTAGGGTTAGGATTAGGGGATAGGGTTAGGGTTGGGTTAGGGTTAGGGTTAGGGATAGGGTAGGGTTAGGATTTGGGTTAGGGGTTTCTTGAAATTCTAATCTTTAGGGTTAGGGTTAGATTAGGGTTAGGGTACAGTTAGGGTTAGGGGGTTCTTGAAATTCTAACCATTTTTGTTAAAAGTCTGACTTTTAAACTTAGAATTCTGCCTTTTTCATCAAAATTCAGAATTGTTTTTCTCTTGAAATTGCGACTTTTTGCCTGCAAATTTTGATTTTTTTCAGGCTAGGGTTAGTGTTAGGGTTAGGGTAGGGTTAGGGTTAGATTAGGGTTAGGGTTAGCATAGGGTTAGGGTTAGGATTAGATTAGGGTTAGGGTTAGGGGTTAGGGTTAGGCTTAAAGGTTAGGTTTAGGGTTAGAGTAGGGTTAGGGTTAGATTAGGGTTAGGGTTAGGGTTAGGGGTTAGGGTTAGGGTTAGGGTTAGAGTAGGGATAGGGTTAGATTAGGGTTAGGGGTTAGGGTTAGAGTAGGGTTAGGGTTAGGGTTAAGGGCCAGGCAAGGGTTAGATTAGGGTTAGGGTTAAGGGATAGGATTAGGGTTGGATTAGGGTAGGGTTAGGTTTAGGGTTAGAGTAGGGTTAGCATAGGGTTAGGGGTTAGGGTTAGGGTAGGGTTAGGGTTAGGTTTAGGAGTTGGGGTAGATTAGGGTTAGGGTTAGGGTTAGATTAGGGTTAGGTTTAGCATAGTGTTAGGGTTAGGTTTAGGATTAGGGTTAGAGTAGGGTTAGGGTTAGATTAGGGTTAGGGTTAGGATAGGGTTAAGGGTTAGGGTTAGAGTAGGGTTAGGTTTAGGATAGGGTTAAGGGTTAGGGTTAGAGTAGGGTTAGGGTTAGGGTTAGGGTTAGAGTAGGGTTAGGGTTAGGGTTAAGGTAAGATAAGGTTTAGGATTAGGGTAAGCATAGGGTTAGGGTTAGATTAGGGTTAGTGTTAAGGGTTAGGTTTAGGGTTAGAGTAGGGTTAGGGTTAGGGGTTGGGGTAGATTAGGGTTAGGGTTAGGGTTATATTAGGGTTAGGGTTAGAGCAGGGCTAGGATTAGGGTTAGGGTTAGGGTAGGGTTAGGGTTAGAGTAGGGTTAGAGTTAGGGTTAGGGTTAAGGGTTAGGGTTAGGGTTTAGAGTAGGGTTAGGGTTAGATTAGGGTTAGGGGTTATGGTTAGAGTAGGGTTAGGATTAGGGTTAAGGTCCAGGGTTAGGGTTAGGGGATAGGGTTAGGGTTGGGTTAGGGTTAGGGTTAGGGATAGGGTAGGGTTAGGATTTGGGTTAGGGGTTTCTTGAAATTCTAATCTTTAGGGTTAGGGTTAGATTAGGGTTAGGGTACAGTTAGGGTTAGGGGGTTCTTGAAATTCTAACCATTTTTGTTAAAAGTCTGACTTTTAAACTTAGACTTCTGCTTTTTTTCCTCAAAATTCAGAATTGTTTTTCTCTTGAAATTGCAACTTTTTGCCTGCAAATTTTGATTTTTTTCAGGCTAGGGTTAGTGTTAGGGTTAGGGTAGGGTTAGGGTTAGATTAGGGTTAAGGTTAGCATAGGGTTAGGGTTAGGGTTAGATTAGTGTTAGGGTTAGGGGTTAGGGTTAGGCTTAAAGGTTAGGTTTAGGGTTAGAGTAGGGTTAGGGTTAGATTAGGGTTAGGGTTAGGGGTTAGGGTTAGGGTTAAGGGTTAGGGTTAGGGTTAGAGTTAGAGTAGGGTTAGGGTTAGATTAGGGTTAGGGGTTAGGGTTAGAGTAGGGTTAGGGTTAGGGTTAAGGGCCAGGCTAGGGTTAGATTAGGGTTAGGGTTAAGGGATAGGGTTAGGGTTGGGTTAGGGTAGGGTTAGGATTTGGGCTAGGGGGTTCTTGAAATTCTAATCTTTAGGGTTAGGGTTAGATTAGGGTTAGGGTACGGTTAAGGTTAGGGTTAGGGGGTTCTTGAAATTCTAACCTTTTTTGTTAAAAGTCTGACTTTTAAACTCAGAATTCTGCCTTTTTTCCTCAAAATTCAGACGTTTTTTTTTCCTTGAAATTTGGATTTTTTTCCTTCAAAATTTGACCTTTTGGCCTAAAATTTTGATTTTTTTTTTCTTAAAACTATGACTTCCTTTCTTGAAATTCTAACCTTTTTTGTTAAAAGTCTGACTTTTAAACTCAGAATTCTGCCTTTTTTCCTCAAAATTCAGACGTTTTTTTTTCTTGAAATTTGGACTTTTTTTCCTTCAAAATTTGACTTTTTGGCCTAAAATTTTGATTTTTTTTTCTTATAACTATGACTTCCTTTCTTGAAATTCTAACCTTTTTTGTTAAAAGTCTGACTTTTAAACTCAGAATTCTGCCTTTTTTCCTCAAAATTCAGACGTTTTTTTTTTCTTGAAATTTGGACTTTTTTTCCTTCAAAATTTGACCTTTTGGCCTAAAATTTTGATTTTTTTTTCTTAAAACTATGACTTCCTTTCTTGAAATTCTAACCTTTTTTGTTAAAAGTCTGACTTTTAAACTCAGAATTCTGCCTTTTTTCCTCAAAATTCAGACGTTTTTTTTTTCTTGAAATTTGGACTTTTTTTCTTTCAAATTTGGAATTTTTTTGCTGAAAAATGGCATCTTTTTTTTCTTAAAAATCTGATTCGTTTCTTGAAATTCTAACCTTTTTTGTTAAAAGTCTGACTTTTAAACTCAGAATTCTGCCTTTTTTCCTCAAAATTCAGACGTTTTTTTTTTTCTTGAAATTTGGACTTTTTTTCCTTCATGATTTGACCTTTTGGCCTAAAATTTTAATTTTTTTTTCTTAAAAATATGACTTCCTTTCTTGAAATTCTAACCTTTTTTGTTAAAAGTCTGACTTTTTAACTCAGAATTCTGCTTTTTTTCTCAAAATTCAGACGTTTTTTTTTTTCTTGAAATTTGGACTTTTTTTCCTTCATGATTTTAACCTTTTGGCCTAAAATTTTGATTTTTTTTCTTAAAAATCTGATTCCTTTCTTGAAATTCTAACCTTTTTTGTTAAAAGTCTGACTTTTAAACTCAGAATTCTGCCTTTTTTCCTCAAAATTCAGACGTTTTTTTTTTCTTGAAATTTGGACTTTTTTTCCTTCATGATTTGACCTTTTGGCCTAAAATTTTAATTTTTTTTTCTTAAAAATATGACTTCCTTTCTTGAAATTCTAACCTTTTTTGTTAAAAGTCTGACTTTTAAACTCAGAATTCTGCTTTTTTTCTCAAAATTCAGACGTTTTTTTTTTCTTGAAATTTGGACTTTTTTTCCTTCATGATTTTAACCTTTTGGCCTAAAATTTTGATTTTTTTTTCTTAAAAATCTGATTCCTTTCTTGAAATTCTAACCTTTTTGTTAAAAGTCTGACTTTTAAACTCAGAATTCTGCCTTTTTTCCTCAAAATTCAGACGTTTTTTTTTCTTGAAATTTGGACTTTTTTTCCTTCAAAATTTGACCTTTTGGCCTAAAATTTTGATTTTTTTTTCTTCAAAATATGACTTCCTTTCTTGAAATTCTAACCTTTTTGTTAAAAGTCTGACTTTTAAACTCAGAATTCTGCCTTTTTTCCTCAAAATTCAGACGTTTTTTTTTTTCCTGAAATTTGGACTTTTTTTCTTCAAATTTTGGATTTTTTTGCTGAAAAATGGGATTTTTTTTTTTCTTAAAAATCTGATTCCTTTCTTGAAATTCTAACCTTTTTAGATTAGGGTTAGGGTTAGAGTAGGGTTAGGTTTAGGGTTAGCACAGGGTTAAGGGTTAGGGTTAGGGTTAGACTAGGGTTAGGGTTAGGGTTAGCACAGGGTTAAGGGTTAGGGTTAGGGTTAGACTAGGGTTAGGGTTAGGGTTAGTATAGGGTTAGATTAGGGTTAGGGGTTAGGTTAGGGTTAGGGTAAGGGTTAGAGTAGGGTTAGGGGTAGATTAGGGTTAGGCTTAGGGTTAGGGTTAGAGTAGTGTTAAGATTAGGGTTAGGGTTAGGGTTAGGGTTAGGTTAGGGTTAGGGTTAGGTTAGGGTTAGCATAGGGTTAGGGTTAGGGTAGTGTTAGGGTTAGGGGTTAGGTTTAGGTTTAGAGTAGGGTTAGGGTTAGATTAGGGTTAGGGGTTAGGGTTAGATTAGGGTTAGGGTTAGAGTAAGGTTAGGGTTAGGGTTAGTGTTAGGGTTAGGGGTTAGGGTTAGGGTTAGGGTTAGGGTTAGAGTTAGAGTTAGAGTAGGGTTAGGGTTCGATTAGGGTTAGGGGTTAGGGTTAGAGTAGGGTTAGGGTTAGGGGTTAGGGTTAGGGTTAGCGGTTAGGGTTAAGGGTTAGGGTTAAGGGCTAGAGTAGGGTTAGGGTTAGATTAGGGTTAGGGTTAGAGTAGTGTTAAGATTAGGGTTAGGGTTAGGGTTAGATTAGGGTTAGGGTTAGCATAGGGTTAGGGTTAGGGTTAGGTTAGGGTTAGCATGGGGTTAGGGTTAGGGTTAGGGGTTAGGGTTAGGTTTAGAGTAGGGTTAGGGTTAGATTAGGGTTAGGGGTTAGGGTTAGATTAGGGTTAGGGTTAGGGTTAGAGTAAGGTTAGGGTTAGCATAGGGTTAGGGGTTAGGGTTAGGGTTAAGGGTTAGGGTTAGAGTTAGAGTAGGGTTAGGGTTAGATTACGGTTAGGGGTTAGGGTTAGAGTAGGGTTAGGGGTTAGGGTTAGAGTAGGGGTTAGAGTTAGGGTTAGAGTTAGAGTAGGGTTAGGGTTAGGGTTAGATTAGGGTTGGGGTTAGCACAGGGTTAAGAGTTAGGGTTAGGGTTAGATTAGGGTTAGGGGTTAGGGTTAGAGTAGGGGTTAGAGTTAGGGTTAGAGTTAGAGTAGGGTTAGGGTTAGATTAGGGTTAGGGGTTAGGGTTAGAGTAGGGTTAGGGTTAGGGTTAGGGGTTAGGGTTAAAGTAGGGTTAGGGTTAGGGTTAGATTAGGGTTGGGGTTAACACAGGGTTAAGAGTTAGGGTTAGATTAGGGTTAGGGGTTAGGGTTAGAGTAGGGTTAGGGTTAGGGTTAGGGGTTAGAGTTAGGGTTAGGGTTAGAGTAGGGTTAGGGTTAGCACAGGGTTAAGGGTTAGGGTTAGGGTTAGGGTTAAATTAGGGTTAGTATAGGATTAGGGTTAGGGGTTAGGGTAGGGTTGGGGTTAAGGGTTAGAGTAGGGTAAGGGTTAGATTAGGGTTAGGGTTGGGGTAGATTAGGGTTAGGATTAGGCTTAGGGTTAGGGTTAGAGTAGGGTTAGGGTTAGGGTTAGCATAGGGTTAGGGGTAGGGGTAGGGTTAGGGTTAGATTAGGGTTAGGGTTAGGGTAGGGTTAGGGTTAGGTTTAGAGTAGGGTTAGGGTTAGGGTTAGGGGTTAGGGTTAGAGTAAGGTTAGGGTTAGGGTTAGCATAGGGTTAGGGGTTAGGGTTAGGGTTAAGGGTTAGGGTTAGAGTTAGAGTTAGAGTAGGATTAGGGTTAGATTAGGGTTAGGGGTTAGGGTTAGAGTAGGGTTAGGTTTAACGGCCAGGGTTAGGGATAGGTTATGGTTAGGGTTAGGGTTATGGTTAGGGTTAGGGATAGGGTAGGCTTAGGATTTGGGCTAGGGGGTTCTTGAAATTCTAATCTTTAGGGTTAGGGTTAGGGTACGGTTAGGGTTAGGATTAGGGGGTTCTTGAAATTCTAACCATTTTTGTTAAAAGTCTGACTTTTAAACTGAGAATTCTGCCTTTTTTCCTCAAAATTCAGAGGTTTTTTTTTTTCTTGAAATTTGAAATTTTTTTCCTTCAAAATTTGTCCTTTTGGCCTAAAATTTTGATTTTATTTTTTTTAAAAATATGACTTCCTTTCTTGAAATTCTAACCTTTTTAGATTAGGGTTAGGGTTAGAGTAGGGTTAGGTTTAGGGTTAGCACAGGGTTAAGGGTTAGGGTTAGACTAGGGTTAGGGTTAGGGTTAGTATAGGGTTAAGGTTAGGGTTAGGGTTAGATTAGGGTTAGGGGTTATGGTAGGGTTAGGGTTAAGTGTTAGAGTAGGGTTAGGGTTAGATTAGGGTTAGGGTTAGATTAGGGTTAGGGTTAGATTAGGGTTAGGGTTAGGCTGAGGGTTAGGGTTAGAGTAGTGTTAAGATTAGGGTTAGGGTTAGATTAGGGTTAGGGTTAGCATAGGGTTAGGGTTAGGGTTAGGGTTTGGGTAGGGTTAGGGTTAGGGGTTAGGTTTAGGGTTAGATTAGGGTTAGGGGTTACGGTTAGGGTTAGCATAGGGTTAGGGGT
Source organism: Sciaenops ocellatus (assembly GCA_033000465.1). Classification (NCBI taxonomy): domain Eukaryota; kingdom Metazoa; phylum Chordata; class Actinopteri; family Sciaenidae; genus Sciaenops; species Sciaenops ocellatus. The sequence continues at coordinate 332,333 of CP136889.1, forward strand.
TAGGGTAAAGGGTTAGGGTTAGAGTTAGAGTTAGAGTAGGGTTAGGGTTAGATTAGGGTTAGGGGTTAGGGTTAGAGTAGGGTTAGGGTTAGGGTTAGGGGTTAGGGTTAGAGTAGGGTTAGGGTTAGGGTTAGATTAGGGTTGGGGTTAGCACAGGGTTAAGAGTTAGGGTTAGGGTTAGGGTTAGATTAGGGTTAGTACAGGGTTAGGGTAGGGTTAGGGTTAGATTATGGTTAGGGGTTAGGGTAGGGTTGGGGTTAAGGGTTAGAGTAGGGTTAGGGTTAGATTAGGGTTAGGGTTAGATTATGGTTAGGGGTTAGGGTAGGGTTGGGGTTAAGGGTTAGAGTAGGGTTAGGGTTAGATTAGGGTTAGGGTTAGGGGTAGATTAGGGTTAGGGTTAGGCTTAGGGTTAGGGTTAGAGTAGGGTTAGGGTTAGGGTTACCATAGGGTTAGGGTAGGGTTAGGGTTAGGGGTTAGGTTTAGGTTTAGAGTAAGGTTAGGGGTTAGGTTTAGATTAGGGTTAGGGTTAGGGTTAGCATAGGGTTAGGGGTTAGGGTCAGGGTTAGAGTAAGGTTAGGGTTAGGGTTAGGGTTAGCATAGGGTTAGGGGTTAGGGTTAGGGTTAGGGTTAGGGGTTAGGGTTAGGGTTAGGGTTAGAGTTAGAGTTAGAGTAGGGTTAGGGTTAGATTAGGGTTAGGGGTTAGGGTTAGGGTTAGGTTTAAGGGCCAGGGTTAGGGATAGGTTAGGGTTAGGGTTAGGGTTAGGGATAGGGTAGGGTTAGGATTTGGGCTAGGGGGTTCTTGAAATTCTAATCTTTAGGGTTAGGGTACGGTTAGGGTTAGGATTAGGGGGTTCTTGAAATTCTAACCATTTTTCTTAAAAGTCTGACTTTTAAACTCAGAATTCTGCCTTTTTTCCTCAAAATTCAGACGTTTTTTTTTTTCCTGAAATTTGGACTTTTTTTCTTCAAATTTTGGATTTTTTTGCTGAAAAATGGGATTTTTTTTTTTCTTAAAAATCTGATTCCTTTCTTGAAATTCTAACCTTTTTTGTTAAAAGTCTGACTTTTACACTCAGAATTCTGCTTTTTTTCTCAAAATTCAGATGTTTTTTTTTTCTTGAAATTTGGACTTTTTTTCCTTCAAAATTTGACCTTTTGGCCTAAAATTTTGATTTTTTTTGTTAAAAATATGACTTACTTTCTTGAAATTCTAACCTTTTTAGATTAGGGTTAGGGTTAGGGTTAGAGTAGGGTTAGGTTTAGGGTTAGCACAGGGTTAAGGGTTAGGGTTAGGGTTAGACTAGGGTTAGGGTTAGGGTTAGTATAGGGTTAGATTAGGGTTAGGGGTTAGGTTAGGGTTAGGGTAAGGGTTAGAGTAGGGTTAGGGGTAGATTAGGGTTAGGCTTAGGGTTAGGGTTAGAGTAGTGTTAAGATTAGGGTTAGGGTTAGGGTTAGGGTTAGGGTTAGGTTAGGGTTAGCATAGGGTTAGGGTTAGGGTAGTGTTAGGGTTAGGGGTTAGGTTTAGGTTTAGAGTAGGGTTAGGGTTAGATTAGGGTTAGGGGTTAGGGTTAGATTAGGGTTAGGGTTAGAGTAAGGTTAGGGTTAGGGTTAGTGTTAGGGGTTAGGGTTAGGGTTAGGGTTAAGGGTTAGGGTTAGAGTTAGAGTTAGAGTAGGGTTAGGGTTCGATTAGGGTTAGGGGTTAGGGTTAGAGTAGGGTTAGGGTTAGGGGTTAGGGTTAGGGTTAGCAGTTAGGGTTAAGGGTTAGGGTTAAGGGCTAGAGTAGGGTTAGGGTTAGATTAGGGTTAGGGTTAGGCTTAGGGTTAGGGTTAGGGTTAGGCTTAGGGTTAGGGTTAGAGTAGTGTTAAGATTAGGGTTAGGGTTAGGGTTAGATTAGGGTTAGGGTTAGCATAGGGTTAGGGTTAGGGTTAGGTTAGGGTTAGCATGGGGTTAGGGTTAGGGTTAGGGGTTAGGGTTAGGTTTAGAGTAGGGTTAGGGTTAGATTAGGGTTAGGGGTTAGGGTTAGATTAGGGTTAGGGTTAGGGTTAGAGTAAGGTTAGGGTTAGCATAGGGTTAGGGGTTAGGGTTAGGGTTAAGGGTTAGGGTTAGAGTTAGAGTAGGGTTAGGGTTAGATTACGGTTAGGGGTTAGGGTTAGAGTAGGGTTAGGGGTTAGGGTTAGAGTAGGGGTTAGAGTTAGGGTTAGAGTTAGAGTAGGGTTAGGGTTAGGGTTAGATTAGGTTTGGGGTTAGCACAGGGTTAAGAGTTAGGGTTAGGGTTAGATTAGGGTTAGGGGTTAGGGTTAGAGTAGGGGTTAGAGTTAGGGTTAGAGTTAGAGTAGGGTTAGGGTTAGATTAGGGTTAGGGGTTAGGGTTAGAGTAGGGTTAGGGTTAGGGTTAGGGGTTAGGGTTAAAGTAGGGTTAGGGTTAGGGTTAGATTAGGGTTGGGGTTAACACAGGGTTAAGAGTTAGGGTTAGATTAGGGTTAGGGGTTAGGGTTAGAGTAGGGTTAGGGTTAGGGTTAGGGGTTAGAGTTAGGGTTAGGGTTAGAGTAGGGTTAGGGTTAGATTAGGGTTAGGGTTAGCACAGGGTTAAGGGTTAGGGTTAGGGTTAGGGTTAAATTAGGGTTAGTATAGGATTAGGGTAGGGTTAGGGTTAGATTAGGGTTAGGGGTTAGGGTAGGGTTGGGGTTAAGGGTTAGAGTAGGGTAAGGGTTAGATTAGGGTTAGGGTTGGGGTAGATTAGGGTTAGGATTAGGCTTAGGGTTAGGGTTAGAGTAGGGTTAGGGTTAGGGTTAGCATAGGGTTAGGGGTAGGGGTAGGGTTAGGGTTAGATTAGGGTTAGGGTTAGGGTTAGATTAGGGTTAGGGTTAGAGTAGGGTTAGGGTTAGGGTTAGGGGTTAGGGTTAGATTAGGGTTAGGGTTAGAGTAAGGTTAGGGTTAGGGTTAGCATAGGGTTAGGGGTTAGGGTTAGGGTTAAGGGTTAGGGTTAGAGTTAGAGTTAGAGTAGGATTAGGGTTAGATTAGGGTTAGGGGTTAGGGTTAGAGTAGGGTTAGGTTTAACGGCCAGGGTTAGGGATAGGTTATGGTTAGGGTTAGGGTTATGGTTAGGGTTAGGGATAGGGTAGGCTTAGGATTTGGGCTAGGGGGTTCTTGAAATTCTAATCTTTAGGGTTAGGGTTAGGGTACGGTTAGGGTTAGGATTAGGGGGTTCTTGAAATTCTAACCTTTTTTGTTAAAAGTCTGACTTTTAAACTGAGAATTCTGCCTTTTTTCCTCAAAATTCAGAGGTGTTTTTTTTTCTTGAAATTTGAAATTTTTTTCCTTCAAAATTTGTCCTTTTGGCCTAAAATTTTGATTTTATTTTTTTTAAAAATATGACTTCCTTTCTTGAAATTCTAACCTTTTTAGATTAGGGTTAGAGTAGGGTTAGGTTTAGGGTTAGCACAGGGTTAAGGGTTAGGGTTAGACTAGGGTTAGGGTTAGGGTTAGTATAGGGTTAAGGTTAGGGTTAGGGTTAGATTAGGGTTAGGGGTTATGGTAGGGTTAGGGTTAAGTGTTAGAGTAGGGTTAGGGTTAGATTAGGGTTAGGGTTAGATTAGGGTTAGGGTTAGATTAGGGTTAGGGTTAGGCTGAGGGTTAGGGTTAGAGTAGTGTTAAGATTAGGGTTAGGGTTAGATTAGGGTTAGGGTTAGCATAGGGTTAGGGTTAGGGTTAGGGTTTGGGTAGGGTTAGGGTTAGGGGTTAGGTTTAGGGTTAGATTAGGGTTAGGGGTTACGGTTAGGGTTAGCATAGGGTTAGGGGTTAGGGTAAAGGGTTAGGGTTAGAGTTAGAGTTAGAGTAGGGTTAGGGTTAGATTAGGGTTAGGGGTTAGGGTTAGAGTAGGGTTAGGGTTAGGGTTAGGGGTTAGGGTTAGAGTAGGGTTAGGGTTAGGGTTAGATTAGGGTTGGGGTTAGCACAGGGTTAAGAGTTAGGGTTAGGGTTAGGGTTAGATTAGGGTTAGTACAGGGTTAGGGTAGGGTTAGGGTTAGATTATGGTTAGGGGTTAGGGTAGGGTTGGGGTTAAGGGTTAGAGTAGGGTTAGGGTTAGATTAGGGTTAGGGTTAGGGGTAGATTAGGGTTAGGGTTAGGCTTAGGGTTAGGGTTAGAGTAGGGTTAGGGTTAGGGTTACCATAGGGTTAGGGTAGGTTTAGGGTTAGGGGTTAGGTTTAGGTTTAGAGTAAGGTTAGGGGTTAGGTTTAGATTAGGGTTAGGGTTAGGGTTACCATAGGGTTAGGGGTTAGGGTCAGGGTTAGAGTAAGGTTAGGGTTAGGGTTAGGGTTAGCATAGGGTTAGGGGTTAGGGTTAGGGTTAGGGTTAGGGTTAGGGTTAGCATAGGGTTAGGGGTTAGGGTCAGGGTTAGAGTAAGGTTAGGGTTAGGGTTAGGGTTAGCATAGGGTTAGGGGTTAGGGTTAGGGTTAGGGTTAGGGGTTAGGGTTAGGGTTAAGGGTTAGGGTTAGAGTTAGAGTTAGAGTAGGGTTAGGGTTAGATTAGGGTTAGGGGTTAGGGTTAGGGTTAGGTTTAAGGGCCAGGGTTAGGGATAGGTTAGGGTTAGGGTTAGGGATAGGGTAGGGTTAGGATTTGGGCTAGGGGGTTCTTGAAATTCTAATCTTTAGGGTTAGGGTTAGGGTACGGTTAGGATTAGGGGGTTCTTGAAATTCTAACCATTTTTCTTAAAAGTCTGACTTTTAAACTCAGAATTCTGCCTTTTTTCCTCAAAATTCAGACGTTTTTTTTTTCTTGAAATTTGGACTTTTTTTCCTTCAAAATTTGACCTTTTGGCCTAAAATTTTGATTTTTTTTTTCGTAAAAATATGACTTCCTTTCTTGAAATTCTAACCTTTTTTGTTAAAAGTCTGATTTTTAAACTCAGAATTCTGCCTTTTTTCCTCAAAATTCAGACGTTTTTTTTTTCTTGAAATTTGGACTTTTTTTCCTTCAAATTTTGGATTTTTTTGCTGAAAAATGGGATCTGTTTTTTCTTAAAAATCTGATTCCTTTCTTGAAATTCTAACCTTTTTTGTTAAAAGTCTGACTTTTAAACTCAGAATTCTGCCTTTTTTCCTCAAAATTCAGACGTTTTTTTTTTCTTGAAATTTGGACTTTTTTTCCATCAAAATTTGACTTTTGGCCTAAAATTTTGATTTTTTTTTTCGTAAAAATATGACTTCCTTTCTTGAAATTCTAACCTTTTTTGTTAAAAGTCTGACTTTTAAACTCAGAATTCTGCCTTTTTTCCTCAAAATTCAGACATTTTTTTTTTTTGAAATTTGGACTTTTTTTCCTTCAAAATTTGACCTTTTGGCCTAAAATTTTGATTTTTTTTTTCTTAAAAATATGACTTCCTTTCTTGAAATTCTAACCTTTTTAGATTAGGGTTAGGGTTAGGGTTAGAGTAGGGTTAGGTTTAGGGTTAGCACAGGGTTAAGGGTTAGGGTTAGACTAGGGTTAGGGTTAGGGTTAGTATAGGGTTAGATTAGGGTTAGGGGTTAGGTTAGGGTTAGGGTAAGGGTTAGAGTAGGGTTAGGGATAGATTAGGGTTAGGGTTAGGGGTAGATTAGGGTTAGGCTTAGGGTTAGGGTTAGAGTAGTGTTAAGATTAGGGTTAGGGTTAGGGTTAGATTAGGGTTAGGGTTAGCATAGGGTTAGGTTAGGGTTAGGGTTAGATTAGGGTTAGCATAGGGTTAGGGTTAGGGTAGTGTTAGGGTTAGGGGTTAGGTTTAGGTTTAGAGTAGGTTTAGGGTTAGATTAGGGTTAGGGGTTAGGGTTAGATTAGGGTTAGGGTTAGAGTAAGGTTAGGGTTAGGGTTAGCGTTAGGGTTAGGGGTTAGGGTTAGGGTTAGGGTTAAGGGTTAGGGTTAGAGTTAGAGTTAGAGTAGGGTTAGGGTTCGATTAGGGTTAGGGGTTAGGGTTAGAGTAGGGTTAGGGTTAGGGGTTAGGGTTAGGGTTAGGGTTAAGGGTTAGGGTTAAGGGCTAGAGTAGGGTTAGGGTTAGATTAGGGTTAGGGTTAGGGGTAGATTAGGGTTAGGGTTAGGCTTAGGGTTAGGGTTAGAGTAGTGTTAAGATTAGGGTAAGGGTTAGGGTTAGATTAGGGTTAGGGTTAGGGTTAGGTTTAGAGTAGGGTTAGGGTTAGATTAGGGTTAGGGGTTAGGGTTAGATTAGGGTTAGGGTTAGAGTAAGGTTAGGGTTAGGGGTTAGGGTTAGGGTTAAGGGTTAGGGTTAGAGTTAGAGTAGGGTTAGGGTTAGATTACGGTTAGGGGTTAGGGTTAGGGTTAGGGGTTAGGGTTAAAGTAGGGTTAGGGTTAGGGTTAGATTAGGGTTGGGGTTAGCACAGGGTTAAGAGTTAGAGTTAGGGTTAGGGTTAGATTAGGGTTAGGGGTTAGGGTTAGAGTAGGGTTAGGGTTAGGGTTAGGGGTTAGAGTTAGGGTTAGAGTTAGAGTAGGGTTAGGGTTAGATTAGGGTTAGGGGTTAGGGTTAGAGTAGGGTTAGGGTTAGGGTTAGGGGTTAGGGTTAAAGTAGGGTTAGGGTTAGGGTTAGATTAGGGTTGGGGTTAGCACAGGGTTAAGAGTTAGGGTTAGGGTTAGGGTTAGATTAGGGTTAGGGGTTAGGGTTAGAGTAGGGTTAGGGTTAGGGGTTAGAGTTAGGGTTAGGGTTAGATTAGGGTTAGGGTTAGCACAGGGTTAAGGGTTAGGGTTAGGGTTAAATTAGGGTTAGTATAGGGTTAGGGTAGGGTTAGGGTTAGATTAGGGTTAGGGGTTAGGGTAGATTAGGGTTAGGGTTAGGCTTAGGGTTATGGTTAGAGTAGGGTTAGGGTTAGATTAGGGTTAGGGTTAGCATAGGGTTAGGGTTAGGGTTAGGGTTTGGGTAGGGTTAGGGTTAGGGGTTAGGTTTAGGGTTAGATTAGGGTTAGGGGTTACGGTTAGGGTTAGCATAGGGTTAGGGGTTAGGGTAAAGGGTTAGGGTTAGAGTTAGAGTTAGAGTAGGGTTAGGGTTAGATTAGGGTTAGGGGTTAGGGTTAGAGTAGGGTTAGGGTTAGGGTTAGGGGTTAGGGTTAGAGTAGGGTTAGGGTTAGGGTTAGATTAGGGTTGGGGTTAGCACAGGGTTAAGAGTTAGGGTTAGGGTTAGGGTTAGATTAGGGTTAGTACAGGGTTAGGGTAGGGTTAGGGTTAGATTATGGTTAGGGGTTAGGGTAGGGTTGGGGTTAAGGGTTAGAGTAGGGTTAGGGTTAGATTAGGGTTAGGGTTAGGGGTAGATTAGGGTTAGGCTTAGGGTTAGGGTTAGAGTAGGGTTAGGGTTAGGGTTACCATAGGGTTAGGGTAGGGTTAGGGTTAGGGGTTAGGTTTAGGTTTAGAGTAAGGTTAGGGGTTAGGTTTAGATTAGGGTTAGGGTTAGGGTTAGCATAGGGTTAGGGGTTAGGGTCAGGGTTAGAGTAAGGTTAGGGTTAGGGTTAGGGTTAGCATAGGGTTAGGGGTTAGGGTTAGGGTTAGGGGTTAGGGTTAGGGTTAAGGGTTAGGGTTAGAGTTAGAGTTAGAGTAGGGTTAGGGTTAGATTAGGGTTAGGGGTTAGGGTTAGGGTTAGGTTTAAGGGCCAGGGTTAGGGATAGGTTAGGGTTAGGGTTAGGGTTAGGGTTAGGGATAGGGATAGGGTAGGGTTAGGATTTGGGCTAGGGGGTTCTTGAAATTCTAATCTTTAGGGTTAGGGTACGGTTAGGGTTAGGATTAGGGGGTTCTTGAAATTCTAACCATTTTTCTTAAAAGTCTGACTTTTAAACTCAGAATTCTGCCTTTTTTCCTCAAAATTCAGACGTTTTTTTTTTCTTGAAATTTGGACTTTTTTTCCTTCAAAATTTGACCTTTTGGCCTAAAATTTTGATTTTTTTTTTCGTAAAAATATGACTTCCTTTCTTGAAATTCTAACCTTTTTTGTTAAAAGTCTGACTTTTAAACTCAGAATTCTGCCTTTTTTCCTCAAAATTCAGACGTTTTTTTTTTCTTGAAATTTGGACTTTTTTTGCTGAAAAATGGGATTTTTTTTTTCTTAAAAATCTGATTCCTTTCTTGAAATTCTCACCTTTTTTGTTAAAAGTCTGACTTTTAAACTCAGAATTCTGCCTTTTTTCCTCAAAATTCAGACATTTTTTTTTTTTCTTGAAATTTGGACTTTTTTTCCTTAAAATTTGACCTTTTGGCCTAAAATTTTGATTTTTTTTTTCTTAAAAATATGCCTTCCTTTCTTGAAATTCTAACCTTTTTTGTTAAAAGTCTGACTTTTAAACTCAGAATTCTGCCTTTTTTCCTCAAAATTCAGACGTTTTTTTTTTCTTGAAATTTGGATTTTTTTCCTTCAAAATTTGACCTTTTGGCCTAAAATTTTGATTTTTTTTTTCTTAAAAATCTGATTAATTTCTTGAAATTCTAACCTTTTTTGTTAAAAGTCTGACTTTTAAACTCAGAATTCTGCCTTTTTTCCTCAAAATTCAGACGTTTTTTTTTCTTGAAATCTGGACTTTTTTTCATTCAAATTTTGGATTTTTTTGCTGAAAAATGGGATGTTTTTTTTCTTAAAAATCTGATTCCTTTCTTGAAATTCTAACCTTTTTTGTTAAAAGTCTGACTTTTAAACTCAGAATTCTGCCTTTTTTCCTCAAAATTCAGACGTTTTTTTTTTCTTGAAATTTGGACTTTTTTTCCTTCAAATTTGGGATTTTTTTGCTGAAAAATGGGATTTTTTTTTTCTTAAAAATCTGATACCTTTCTTGAAATTCTAACCTTTTTTGTTAAAAGTCTGACTTTTAAACTCAGAATTCTGCCTTTTTTCCTCATAATTCAGACGTTTTTTTTTTCTTGAAATTTGGATTTTTTTTTACTTCAAATTTGGGATTTTTTTGCTGAAAAATGGGATTTTTTTTTACTTAAAAATCTGATACCTTTCTTGAAATTCTAACCTTTTTTGTTAAAAGTCTGACTTTTAAACTCAGAATTCTGCCTTTTTTCCTCAAAATTCAGACGTTTTTTTTTCTTGAAATTTGGACTTTTTTTCCTTCATGATTTGACCTTTTGGCCTAAAATTTTGATTTTTTTTTTCTTAAAAATATGACTTCCTTTCTTGAAATTCTAACCTTTTTTGTTAAAAGTCTGATTTTTAAACTCAGAATTCTGCCTTTTTATCTCAAAATTCAGACGTTTTTTTTTTTTCTTGAAATTTGGACTTTTTTTCCTTCAAATTTGGGATTTTTTTGCTGAAAAATTAGATTTTTTTTTTCTTAAAAATATGACTTCCTTTCTTGAAATTCTAACCTTTTTTGTTAAAAGTCTGATTTTTAAACTCAGAATTCTGCCTTTTTTCCTCAAAATTCAGACGTTTTTTTTTTCTTGAAATCTGGACTTTTTTTCATTCAAATTTTGGATTTTTTTGCTGAAAAATGGGATGTTTTTTTTCTTAAAAATATGACTTCCTTTCTTGAAATTCTAACCTTTTTTGTTAAAAGTCTGATTTTTAAACTCAGAATTCTGCCTTTTTTCCTCAAAATTCAGACGTTTTTTTTTTCTTGAAATTTGGACTTTTTTTCCTTCAAAATTTGACTTTTGGCCTAAAATTTTGATTTTTTTTTTCGTAAAAATATGACTTCCTTTCTTGAAATTCTAACCTTTTTTATTAAAAGTCTGACTTTTAAACTCAGAATTCTGCCTTTTTTCCTCAAAATTCAGACGTTTTTTTTTTCTTGAAATTTGGACTTTTTTTCCTTCAAAATTTGACCTTTTGGCCTAAAATTTTGATTTTTTTTTTCGTAAAAATATGACTTCCTTTCTTGAAATTCTAACCTTTTTTGTTAAAAGTCTGACTTTTAAACTCAGAATTCTGCCTTTTTTCCTCAAAATTCAGACGTTTTTTTTTTCTTGAAATTTGGACTTTTTTTGCTGAAAAATGGGATTTTTTTTTTCTTAAAAATCTGATTCCTTTCTTGAAATTCTCACCTTTTTTGTTAAAAGTCTGACTTTTAAACTCAGAATTCTGCCTTTTTTCCTCAAAATTCAGACATTTTTTTTTTTTCTTGAAATTTGGACTTTTTTTCCTTAAAATTTGACCTTTTGGCCTAAAATTTTGATTTTTTTTTTCTTAAAAATATGCCTTCCTTTCTTGAAATTCTAACCTTTTTTGTTAAAAGTCTGACTTTTAAACTCAGAATTCTGCCTTTTTTCCTCAAAATTCAGACGTTTTTTTTTTCTTGAAATTTGGATTTTTTTCCTTCAAAATTTGACCTTTTGGCCTAAAATTTTGATTTTTTTTTTCTTAAAAATCTGATTAATTTCTTGAAATTCTAACCTTTTTTGTTAAAAGTCTGACTTTTAAACTCAGAATTCTGCCTTTTTTCCTCAAAATTCAGACGTTTTTTTTTCTTGAAATCTGGACTTTTTTTCATTCAAATTTTGGATTTTTTTGCTGAAAAATGGGATGTTTTTTTTCTTAAAAATCTGATTCCTTTCTTGAAATTCTAACCTTTTTTGTTAAAAGTCTGACTTTTAAACTCAGAATTCTGCCTTTTTTCCTCAAAATTCAGACGTTTTTTTTTTCTTGAAATTTGGACTTTTTTTCCTTCAAATTTGGGATTTTTTTGCTGAAAAATGGGATTTTTTTTTTCTTAAAAATCTGATACCTTTCTTGAAATTCTAACCTTTTTTGTTAAAAGTCTGACTTTTAAACTCAGAATTCTGCCTTTTTTCCTCATAATTCAGACGTTTTTTTTTTCTTGAAATTTGGATTTTTTTTTACTTCAAATTTGGGATTTTTTTGCTGAAAAATGGGATTTTTTTTTACTTAAAAATCTGATACCTTTCTTGAAATTCTAACCTTTTTTGTTAAAAGTCTGACTTTTAAACTCAGAATTCTGCCTTTTTTCCTCAAAATTCAGACGTTTTTTTTTCTTGAAATTTGGACTTTTTTTCCTTCATGATTTGACCTTTTGGCCTAAAATTTTGATTTTTTTTTTCTTAAAAATATGACTTCCTTTCTTGAAATTCTAACCTTTTTTGTTAAAAGTCTGATTTTTAAACTCAGAATTCTGCCTTTTTATCTCAAAATTCAGACGTTTTTTTTTTTTCTTGAAATTTGGACTTTTTTTCCTTCAAATTTGGGATTTTTTTGCTGAAAAATTAGATTTTTTTTTTCTTAAAAATATGACTTCCTTTCTTGAAATTCTAACCTTTTTTGTTAAAAGTCTGATTTTTAAACTCAGAATTCTGCCTTTTTTCCTCAAAATTCAGACATTTTTTTTTTTCTTGAAATTTGGACTTTTTTTCCTTAAAATTTGACCTTTTGGCCTAAAATTTTGATTTTTTTTTTCTTAAAAATATGCCTTCCTTTCTTGAAATTCTAACCTTTTTTGTTAAAAGTCTGACTTTTAAACTCAGAATTCTGCCTTTTTTCCTCAAAATTCAGACGTTTTTTTTTTCTTGAAATTTGGATTTTTTTCCTTCAAAATTTGACCTTTTGGCCTAAAATTTTGATTTTTTTTTTCTTAAAAATCTGATTAATTTCTTGAAATTCTAACCTTTTTTGTTAAAAGTCTGACTTTTAAACTCAGAATTCTGCCTTTTTTCCTCAAAATTCAGACATTTTTTTTTTTTGAAATTTGGACTTTTTTTCCTTCAAAATTTGACCTTTTGGCCTAAAATTTTGATTTTTTTTTTCTTAAAAATATGACTTCCTTTCTTGAAATTCTAACCTTTTTAGATTAGGGTTAGGGTTAGGGTTAGAGTAGGGTTAGGTTTAGGGTTAGCACAGGGTTAAGGGTTAGGGTTAGGGTTAGACTAGGGTTAGGGTTAGGGTTAGTATAGGGTTAGATTAGGGTTAGGGGTTAGGTTAGGGTTAGGGTAAGGGTTAGAGTAGGGTTAGGGATAGATTAGGGTTAGGGTTAGGGGTAGATTAGGGTTAGGCTTAGGGTTAGGGTTAGAGTAGTGTTAAGATTAGGGTTAGGGTTAGGGTTAGATTAGGGTTAGGGTTAGCATAGGGTTAGGTTAGGGTTAGGGTTAGGTTAGGGTTAGCATAGGGTTAGGGTTAGGGTAGTGTTAGGGTTAGGGGTTAGGTTTAGGTTTAGAGTAGGTTTAGGGTTAGATTAGGGTTAGGGGTTAGGGTTAGATTAGGGTTAGGGTTAGAGTAAGGTTAGGGTTAGGGTTAGCGTTAGGGTTAGGGGTTAGGGTTAGGGTTAGGGTTAAGGGTTAGGGTTAGAGTTAGAGTTAGAGTAGGGTTAGGGTTCGATTAGGGTTAGGGGTTAGGGTTAGAGTAGGGTTAGGGTTAGGGGTTAGGGTTAGGGTTAAGGGTTAGGGTTAAGGGCTAGAGTAGGGTTAGGGTTAGATTAGGGTTAGGGGTAGATTAGGGTTAGGGTTAGGCTTAGGGTTAGGGTTAGAGTAGTGTTAAGATTAGGGTAAGGGTTAGGGTTAGATTAGGGTTAGGGTTAGCATAGGGTTAGGGTTAGGGGTTAGGGTTAGGTTTAGAGTAGGGTTAGGGTTAGATTAGGGTTAGGGGTTAGGGTTAGATTAGGGTTAGGGTTAGAGTAAGGTTAGGGTTAGGGGTTAGGGTTAGGGTTAAGGGTTAGGGTTAGAGTTAGAGTAGGGTTAGGGTTAGATTACGGTTAGGGGTTAGGGTTAGGGTTAGGGGTTAGGGTTAAAGTAGGGTTAGGGTTAGGGTTAGATTAGGGTTGGGGTTAGCACAGGGTTAAGAGTTAGAGTTAAGGTTAGGGTTAGATTAGGGTTAGGGGTTAGGGTTAGAGTAGGGTTAGGGTTAGGGTTAGGGGTTAGAGTTAGGGTTAGAGTTAGAGTAGGGTTAGGGTTAGATTAGGGTTAGGGGTTAGGGTTAGAGTAGGGTTAGGGTTAGGGTTAGGGGTTAGGGTTAAAGTAGGGTTAGGGTTAGGGTTAGATTAGGGTTGGGGTTAGCACAGGGTTAAGAGTTAGGGTTAGGGTTAGGGTTAGATTAGGGTTAGGGGTTAGGGTTAGAGTAGGGTTAGGGTTAGGGGTTAGAGTTAGGGTTAGGGTTAGATTAGGGTTAGATTAGGGTTAGGGTTAGCATAGGGTTAGGGTTAGGGTTAGGGTTTGGGTAGGGTTAGGGTTAGGGGTTAGGTTTAGGGTTAGATTAGGGTTAGGGGTTACGGTTAGGGTTAGCATAGGGTTAGGGGTTAGGGTAAAGGGTTAGGGTTAGAGTTAGAGTTAGAGTAGGGTTAGGGTTAGGGTTAGGGTTAGGGTTAGGGTAGGGTTAGGGTTAGGGTTAGGGTTAGGGGTTAGGGTTAGAGTAGGGTTAGGGTTAGGGTTAGATTAGGGTTGGGGTTAGCACAGGGTTAAGAGTTAGGGTTAGGGTTAGGGTTAGATTAGGGTTAGTACAGGGTTAGGGTAGGGTTAGGGTTAGATTATGGTTAGGGGTTAGGGTAGGGTTGGGGTTAAGGGTTAGAGTAGGGTTAGGGTTAGATTAGGGTTAGGGTTAGGGGTAGATTAGGGTTAGGGTTAGGCTTAGGGTTAGGGTTAGAGTAGGGTTAGGGTTAGGGTTACCATAGGGTTAGGGTAAGGTTAGGGTTAGGGGTTAGGTTTAGGTTTAGAGTAAGGTTAGGGGTTAGGTTTAGATTAGGGTTAGGGTTAGGGTTAGCATAGGGTTAGGGGTTAGGGTCAGGGTTAGAGTAAGGTTAGGGTTAGGGTTAGGGTTAGCATAGGGTTAGGGGTTAGGGTTAGAGTAGGGTTAGGGTTAGGGTTAGGGGTTAGAGTTAGGGTTAGAGTTAGAGTAGGGTTAGGGTTAGATTAGGGTTAGGGGTTAGGGTTAGAGTAGGGTTAGGGTTAGGGTTAGGGGTTAGGGTTAAAGTAGGGTTAGGGTTAGGGTTAGATTAGGGTTGGGGTTAGCACAGGGTTAAGAGTTAGGGTTAGGGTTAGGGTTAGATTAGGGTTAGGGGTTAGGGTTAGAGTAGGGTTAGGGTTAGGGGTTAGAGTTAGGGTTAGGGTTAGATTAGGGTTAGATTAGGGTTAGGGTTAGCATAGGGTTAGGGTTAGGGTTAGGGTTTGGGTAGGGTTAGGGTTAGGGGTTAGGTTTAGGGTTAGATTAGGGTTAGGGGTTACGGTTAGGGTTAGCATAGGGTTAGGGGTTAGGGTAAAGGGTTAGGGTTAGAGTTAGAGTTAGAGTAGGGTTAGGGTTAGATTAGGGTTAGGGGTTAGGGTTAGAGTAGGGTTAGGGTTAGGGTTAGGGGTTAGGGTTAGAGTAGGGTTAGGGTTAGGGTTAGATTAGGGTTGGGGTTAGCACAGGGTTAAGAGTTAGGGTTAGGGTTAGGGTTAGATTAGGGTTAGTACAGGGTTAGGGTAGGGTTAGGGTTAGATTATGGTTAGGGGTTAGGGTAGGGTTGGGGTTAAGGGTTAGAGTAGGGTTAGGGTTAGATTAGGGTTAGGGTTAGGGGTAGATTAGGGTTAGGGTTAGGCTTAGGGTTAGGGTTAGAGTAGGGTTAGGGTTAGGGTTACCATAGGGTTAGGGTAAGGTTAGGGTTAGGGGTTAGGTTTAGGTTTAGAGTAAGGTTAGGGGTTAGGTTTAGATTAGGGTTAGGGTTAGGGTTAGCATAGGGTTAGGGGTTAGGGTCAGGGTTAGAGTAAGGTTAGGGTTAGGGTTAGGGTTAGCATAGGGTTAGGGGTTAGGGTTAGGGTTAGGGGTTAGGGTTAGGGTTAAGGGTTAGGGTTAGAGTTAGAGTTAGAGTAGGGTTAGGGTTAGATTAGGGTTAGGGGTTAGGGTTAGGGTTAGGTTTAAGGGCCAGGGTTAGGGATAGGTTAGGGTTAGGGTTAGGGTTAGGGATAGGGATAGGGTAGGGTTAGGATTTGGGCTAGGGGGTTCTTGAAATTCTAATCTTTAGGGTTAGGGTTAGGGTACGGTTAGGATTAGGGGGTTCTTGAAATTCTAACCATTTTTCTTAAAAGTCTGACTTTTAAACTCAGAATTCTGCCTTTTTTCCTCAAAATTCAGACTTTTTTTTTTTTCTTGAAATTTGGACTTTTTTTCCTTCAAAATTTGACCTTTTGTCCTAAAATTTTGATTTTTTTTTTTCGTAAAAATATGACTTCCTTTCTTGAAATTCTAACCTTTTTTATTAAAAGTCTGACTTTTAAACTCAGAATTCTGCCTTTTTTCCTCATAATTCAGACGTTTTTTTTTTCTTGAAATTTGGATTTTTTTTTACTTCAAATTTGGGATTTTTTTGCTGAAAAATGGGATTTTTTTTTACTTAAAAATCTGATACCTTTCTTGAAATTCTAACCTTTTTTGTTAAAAGTCTGACTTTTAAACTCAGAATTCTGCCTTTTTTCCTCAAAATTCAGACGTTTTTTTTTTCTTGAAATTTGGACTTTTTTTCCTTCAAAATTTGACTTTTGGCCTAAAATTTTGAATTTTTTTTTCGTAAAAATATGACTTCCTTTCTTGAAATTCTAACCTTTTTAGATTAGGGTTAGGGTTAGGGTTAGAGTAGGGTTAGGTTTAGGGTTAGCACAGGGTTAAGGGTTAGGGTTAGGGTTAGACTAGGGTTTGGGTTAGGGTTAGTATAGGGTTAGATTAGGGTTAGGGGTTAGGTTAGGGTTAGGGTAAGGGTTAGAGTAGGGTTAGGGATAGATTAGGGTTAGGGTTAGGGGTAGATTAGGGTTAGGCTTAGGGTTAGGGTTAGAGTAGTGTTAAGATTAGGGTTAGGGTTAGGGTTAGATTAGGGTTAGGGTTAGCATAGGGTTAGGTTAGGGTTAGGGTTAGGTTAGGGTTAGCATAGGGTTAGGGTTAGGGTAGTGTTAGGGTTAGGGGTTAGGTTTAGGTTTAGAGTAGGTTTAGGGTTAGATTAGGGTTAGGGGTTAGGGTTAGATTAGGGTTAGGGTTAGAGTAAGGTTAGGGTTAGGGTTAGCGTTAGGGTTAGGGGTTAGGGTTAGGGTTAAGGGTTAGGGTTAGAGTTAGAGTTAGAGTAGGGTTAGGGTTCGATTAGGGTTAGGGGTTAGGGTTAGAGTAGGGTTAGGGTTAGGGGTTAGGGTTAGGGTTAGGGTTAAGGGTTAGGGTTAAGGGCTAGAGTAGGGTTAGGGTTAGATTAGGGTTAGGGTTAGGGGTAGATTAGGGTTAGGGTTAGGCTTAGGGTTAGGGTTAGAGTAGTGTTAAGATTAGGGTAAGGGTTAGGGTTAGATTAGGGTTAGGGTTAGCATAGGGTTAGGGTTAGGGGTTAGGGTTAGAGTAGTGTTAAGATTAGGGTAAGGGTTAGGGTTAGATTAGGGTTAGGGTTAGCATAGGGTTAGGGTTAGGGGTTAGGGTTAGGTTTAGAGTAGGGTTAGGGTTAGATTAGGGTTAGGGGTTAGGGTTAGATTAGGGTTAGGGTTAGAGTAAGGTTAGGGTTAGGGGTTAGGGTTAGGGTTAAGGGTTAGGGTTAGAGTTAGAGTAGGGTTAGGGTTAGATTACGGTTAGGGGTTAGGGTTAGGGTTAGGGGTTAGGGTTAAAGTAGGGTTAGGGTTAGGGTTAGATTAGGGTTGGGGTTAGCACAGGGTTAAGAGTTAGAGTTAGGGTTAGGGTTAGATTAGGGTTAGGGGTTAGGGTTAGAGTAGGGTTAGGGTTAGGGTTAGGGGTTAGAGTTAGGGTTAGAGTTAGAGTAGGGTTAGGGTTAGATTAGGGTTAGGGGTTAGGGTTAGAGTAGGGTTAGGGTTAGGGTTAGGGGTTAGGGTTAAAGTAGGGTTAGGGTTAGGGTTAGATTAGGGTTGGGGTTAGCACAGGGTTAAGAGTTAGGGTTAGGGTTAGGGTTAGATTAGGGTTAGGGGTTAGGGTTAGAGTAGGGTTAGGGTTAGGGGTTAGGGTTAGGGTTAGGGTTAGATTAGGGTTAGGGTTAGCACAGGGTTAAGGGTTAGGGTTAGGGTTAGGGTTAAATTAGGGTTAGTATAGGGTTAGGGTAGGGTTAGGGTTAGATTAGGGTTAGGGGTTAGGGTAGATTAGGGTTAGGGTTAGGCTTAGGGTTATGGTTAGAGTAGGGTTAGGGTTAGATTAGGGTTAGGGTTAGCATAGGGTTAGGGGTAGGGTTAAGGTTAGGGTTAGATTAGGGTTAGGGTTAGGGTAGGGTTAGGGTTAGGGTTAGGGTTAGAGTAGGGTTAGGGTTAGGGTTAGGGGTTAGGGTTAGATTAGGGTTAGGGTTAGGGTTAGAGTAAGGTTAGGGTTAGGGTTAGCATAGGGTTAGGGGTTAGGGTTAGGGTTAGGGTTAAGGGTTAGGGTTAGAGTTAGAGTTAGAGTTGGATTAGGGTTAGATTAGGGTTAGGGGTTAGGGTTAGAGTAGGGTTAGGTTTAAGGGCCAGGGTTAGGGATAGGTTATGGTTAGGGTTAGGGTTATGGTTAGGGTTAGGGATAGGGTAGGCTTAGGATTTGGGCTAGGGGGTTCTTGAAATTCTAATCTTTAGGGTTAGGGTTAGGGTACGGTTAGGGTTAGGATTAGGGGGTTCTTGAAATTCTAACCTTTTTTGTTAAAAGTCTGACTTTTAAACTCAGAATTCTGCCTTTTTTCCTCAACATTAAGAATTGTTTTTTTCTTGAAATTTCGAATTTTTGCTTGCAAATTTTGATTTTTCTTAGGCTAGGGTTAGTGTTAGGGTTTGGTAGGGTTAGGGTTAGGGTTAGCATAGGGTTAAGGGTTAGGGTTAGAGTAGGGTTAGGGTTAGATTAGGGTTAGGGTTGGGGTTAGCATAGGGTTAAGAGTTAGGGTTAGGGTTAAGGGTTAGGTTTAGGGTTAGAGTAGGGTTAGGGTTAGATTAGGGTTAGGGGTTAGGGGTTAGGGATAGATTAGGGTTAGGGTTAGGGTTAGGGTTGTGCTTAGGGTTAGGGTTGGGATTAGGGTTAGGGTTAGAGTAGGGTTAGGATTAGGGTTGGGGTTGGATTAGGGGTAGGGTTAGCATAGGGTTAGGGTTAGGGTTAGATTAGGGTTAGGGTTAAGGGTTAGGGTAGGGTTAGGGTTAAGGGTTAGGTTTAGGTTTAGAGTAGGGTTAGGGGTTAGGGTTAGCATAGGGTTAAGGGTTAGGGTTAGAGTAGGGTAAGATTAGGGTTAGGGTTAGCATAGGGTTAAGGGTTAGGGTTAGAGTAGGGTTAGGGTTAGGGTTAGATTAGGGTTAGGGTTAGGGTTAGCATAGGGTTAAGGGTTAGGGTTAGAGTAGGGTTAGGGTTAGGGTTAGATCACGGTAGGGTTAGGGTTAGCATAGGGTTAAGTGTTAGCGTCAGGGTTACATTAGGGTTAGGGTTATATTAGGGTTAGGGTTAGGGGTTAGGGTAGGGTTAGGGTTAAGGGTTAGGTTTAGGCTTAGAGTAGGGTTAGGGTTAGGCTTAGGGTTAGGGTTAGAGTAGGGTTAGGATTAGGATTAGGGTTATGGTAGTGTTAGGGTTAGGGTTAGATTAGGGTTAGGGTTAGGGTTAGGGTTAAGGGTTAGGGTAGGGTTAGGTTTAAGGGTTAGGTTTAGGTTTAGAGTAGGGTTAGGGGTTAGGGTTAGATTAGGGTTAGGGGTTAGGGTTAGATTAGGTTTAGGGTTAGGGTTAAGGGCCAGGGTTATGGTTAGGTTAGGGTTAGGGTTAAGGGATAGGGTTAGGGTTCGGTTAGGGTTAGGGTTAGGGATAGGGTAGGGTAGGGTTAGGGTTAGGGTTAGATTAGGGTTAGGGTTATGGTTAAGGGTTAGGGTAGGGTTAGGTTTTAGGGTTAGGTTTAGGTTTAGAGTAGGGTTAGGGGTTAGGGTTAGATTAGGGTTAGGGTTAGGGTTAGCATAGGGTTAGGGTTAGGGTTAGGGTTAAGGGTTAGGGTTAGATTAGGTTTAGGGGTTAGGGTTAGAGTAGGGTTAGGGTTAGGGTTAAGGGCCAGGGTTATGGTTAGGTTAGAGTTAGGGTTAAGGGATAGGGTTAGGGTTAGGTTAGGGTTAGGGATAGGGTAGGGTTAGGATTTGGGCTAGGGGGTTCTTGAAATTCTCATCTGTAGGGTTAGGGTTAGGGTTAGATTAGGGTTAGGGTACAGTTAGGGTCAGGGTTAGGGTGTTCTTGAAATTCTAACCTTTTTTGTTAAAAGTCTGACTTTTAAACTCAGAATTCTGCCTTTTTTCCTCAAAATTCAGACGTTTTTTTTTTCTTGAAATTTGGACTTTTTTTCCTTCAAAATTTGACCTTTTGGTCTAAAATTTTGATTTTTTTTTCTTAAAAATCTGATTCCTTTCTTGAAATTCTAACCTTTTTTGTTAAAAGTCTGACTTTTAAACTCAGAATTCTGCCTTTTTTCCTCAACATTAAGAATTGTTTTTTTCTTGAAATTTCGAATTTTTGCTTGCAAATTTTGATTTTTCTTAGGCTAGGGTTAGTGTTAGGGTTTGGTAGGGTTAAGGTTAGGGTTAGCATAGGGTTAAGGGTTAGGGTTAGAGTAGGGTTAGGGTTAGATTAGGGTTAGGGTTGGGGTTAGCATAGGGTTAAGAGTTAGGGTTAGGGTTAAGGGTTAGGTTTAGGGTTAGAGTAGGGTTAGGGTTAGATTAGGGTTAGGGGTTAGGGGTTAGGGATAGATTAGGGTTAGGGTTAGGGTTAGGGTTGTGCTTAGGGTTAGGGTTGGGATTAGGGTTAGGGTTAGAGTAGGGTTAGGATTAGGGTTGGGGTTGGATTAGGGGTAGGGTTAGCATAGGGTTAGGGTTAGGGTTAGATTAGGGTTAGGGTTAAGGGTTAGGGTAGGGTTAGGGTTAAGGGTTAGGTTTAGGTTTAGAGTAGGGTTAGGGGTTAGGGTTAGCATAGGGTTAAGGGTTAGGGTTAGAGTAGGGTAAGATTAGGGTTAGGGTTAGCATAGGGTTAAGGGTTAGGGTTAGAGTAGGGTTAGATTAGGGTTAGGGTTAGGGTTAGCATAGGGTTAAGGGTTAGGGTTAGAGTAGGGTTAGGGTTAGGGTTAGATCACGGTAGGGTTAGGGTTAGCATAGGGTTAAGTGTTAGCGTCAGGGTTACATTAGGGTTAGGGTTATATTAGGGTTAGGGTTAGGGGTTAGGGTAGGGTTAGGGTTAAGGGTTAGGTTTAGGCTTAGAGTAGGGTTAGGGTTAGGCTTAGGGTTAGGGTTAGAGTAGGGTTAGGATTAGGATTAGGGTTATGGTAGTGTTAGGGTTAGGGTTAGATTAGGGTTAGGGTTAGGGTTAGATTAGGGTTAGGGTTAAGGGTTAGGGTAGGGTTAGGTTTAAGGGTTAGGTTTAGGTTTAGAGTAGGGTTAGGGGTTAGGGTTAGATTAGGGTTAGGGGTTAGGGTTAGATTAGGGTTAGGGTTAGGGTTAAGGGCCAGGGTTATGGTTAGGTTAGGGTTAGGGTTAAGGGATAGTGTTAGGGTTCGGTTAGGGTTAGGGTTAGGGATAGGGTAGGGTAGGGTTAGGGTTAGGGTTAGATTAGGGTTAGGGTTATGGTTAAGGGTTAGGGTAGGGTTAGGTTTTAGGGTTAGGTTTAGGTTTAGAGTAGGGTTAGGGTTTAGGGTTAGGGTTAGGGTTAGGGTTAGCATAGGGTTAGGGTTAGGGTTAAGGGTTAGGGTTAGATTAGGTTTAGGGGTTAGGGTTAGAGTAGGGTTAGGGTTAGGGTTAAGGGCCAGGGTTACGGTTAGGTTAGAGTTAGGGTTAAGGGATAGGGTTAGGGTTGGGTTAGGGTTAGGGATAGGGTAGGGTTAGGATTTGGGCTAGGGGGTTCTTGAAATTCTCATCTGTAGGGTTAGGGTTAGGGTTAGATTAGGGTTAGGGTACAGTTAGGGTCAGGGTTAGGGTGTTCTTGAAATTCTAACCTTTTTTGTTAAAAGTCTGACTTTTAAACTCAGAATTCTGCCTTTTTTCCTCAAAATTCAGACGTTTTTTTTTCTTGAAATTTGGACTTTTTTTCCTTCAAAATTTGACCTTTTGGCCTAAAATTTTGATTTTTTTTTCTTAAAAATCTGATTCCTTTCTTGAAATTCTAACCTTTTTTGTTAAAAGTCTGACTTTTAAACTCAGAATTCTGCCTTTTTTCCTCAAAATTCAGACGTTTTTTTTTTCTTGAAATTTGGATTTTTTTCCTTCAAAATTTGACCTTTTGGCCTAAAATTTTGATTTTTTTTTCTGAAAAATATGACTTCCTTTCTTGAAATTCTAACCTTTTTAGATTAGGGTTAGGATTAGGGTTAGAGTAGGGTTAGGGGTTAGGTTAGGGTTAGGGTTAAGGGTTAGAGTAGGGTTAGGGTTAGATTAGGGTTAGGGGTAGATTAGGGTTAGGGTTAGGCTTAGGGTTAGGGTTAGAGTAGTGTTAAGATTAGGGTTAGGGTTAGGGTTAGATTAGGGTTAGGATTAGCATAGGGTTAGGGTTAGGGTTAGGGTAGGGTTAGGGGTTAGGTTTAGGTTTAGAGTAGGGTTAGGGTTAGATTAGGGTTAGGGGTTAGGGTTAGTTTAGGGTTAGGGTTAGAGTAAGGTTAGGGTTAGGGTTAGCATAGGGTTAGGGGTTAGGGTTAGGGTTAGGGTTAAGGGTTAGGGTTAGAGTTAGAGTTAGAGTAGGGTTAGGGTTAGATTAGGGTTAGGGGTTAGGGTTAGGGTTAGGGGTTAGGGTTAGGGGTTAGGGTTAGGGGGTTAGGGTTAGGGTTAGGGTTAAGGGTTAGAGTAGGGTTAGATTAGGGTTAGGGTTAGGGGTAGATTAGGGTTAGGGTTAGGGTTAGAGTAGTGTTAAGATTAGGGTTAGGGTTAGGGTTAGCATAGGGTTAGGGTTAGGGTTAGGTTAGGGTTAGCATAGGTTTAGCGTTAGGTTAGGGTTAGGGGTTAGGGTTAGGTTTAGAGTAGGGTTAGGGTTAGATTAGGGTTAGGGGTTAGGATTAGATTAGGGTTAGGGTTAGGGTTAGGGTTAGAGTAAGGTTAGGGTTAGGGTTAGCATAGGGTTAGGGGTTAGGGTTAGGGTTAGGGTTAAGGGTTAGGGTTAGAGTTAGAGTTAGAGTAGGGTTAGGGTTAGATTAGGGTTAGGGGTTAGAGTTAGAGTAGGGTTAGGGTTAGGGTTAGAGTAGGGTTAGGGTTAGATTAGGGTTGGGGTTAGCACAGGGTTAAGAGTTAGGGTTAGGGTTAGGGTTAGATTAGGGTTAGGGGTTAGGTTTAGAGTAGGGTTAGGGTTAGGGGTTAGAGTTAGGGTTAGGGTTAGATTAGGGTTAGGGTTAGCACAGGGTTAAGGGTTAGGGTTAGGGTTAAATTAGGTTTAGTATAGGGTTAGGGTAGGGTTAGGGATAGATTAGGGTTAGGGGTTAGGCTAGGGTTGGGGTTAAGGGTTAGAGTAGGGTTAGGGTTAGATTAGGTTTAGGGTTGGGGTAGAGTAGGGTTAGGGTTAGGCTTAGGGTTAGGGTTAGAGTAGGGTTAGGAATAGGTTTAGGGTTAGCATAGGGTTAGGGGTAGGGTTAGATTAGGGTTAGGGTTAGGGTAGGGTTAGGGTTAGGGTTAGAGTAGGGTTAGGGTTAGGGTTAGCATTAGCATAGGGTTAGGGGTTAGGGTTAGGGTTAAGGGTTAGGGTTAGAGTTAGAGTTAGAGTAGGATTAGGGTTAGATTAGGGTTAGGGGTTAGGGTTAGAGTAGGGTTAGGTTTAAGGGCCAGGGTTAGGGATAGGTTAGGGTTAGGGTTAGGGTTATGGTTAGGGTTAGGGATAGGGTAGGCTTAGGATTTAGGGTAGGGGGTTCTTGAAATTCTAATCTTTAGGGTTAGGGTATGGTTAGGGTTAGGATTAGGGGGTTCTTGAAATTCTAACCATTTTTGTTAAAAGTCTGACTTTTAAACTCAGAATTCTGCCTTTTTTCCTCAAAATTCAGATGTTTTTTTTTTCTTGAAATTTGGACTTTTTTTCTTTCAAATTTGGGATTTTTTTGCTGAAAAATGGGATCTGTTTTTTTCTTAAAAATCTGATTCCTTTCTTGAAATTCTAACCTTTTTTGTTAAAAGTCTGACTTTTAAACTCAGAATTCTGCCTTTTTTCCTCAACATTAAGAATTGTTTTTTTCTTGAAATTTCGAATTTTTGCTTGCAAATTTTGATTTTTCTTAGGCTAGGGTTAGTGTTAGGGTTTGGTAGGGTTAGGGTTAGGGTTAGCATAGGGTTAAGGGTTAGGGTTAGAGTAGGGTTAGGGTTAGATTAGGGTTAGGGTTGGGGTTAGCATAGGGTTAAGAGTTAGGGTTAGGGTTAAGGGTTAGGTTTAGGGTTAGAGTAGGGTTAGGGTTAGATTAGGGTTAGGGGTTAGGGGTTAGGGATAGATTAGGGTTAGGGTTAGGGTTGTGCTTAGGGTTAGGGTTGGGATTAGGGTTAGGGTTAGAGTAGGGTTAGGATTAGGGTTGGGGTTGGATTAGGGGTAGGGTTAGCATAGGGTTAGGGTTAGGGTTAGATTAGGGTTAGGGTTAAGGGTTAGGGTAGGGTTAGGGTTAAGGGTTAGGTTTAGGTTTAGAGTAGGGTTAGGGGTTAGGGTTAGCATAGGGTTAAGGGTTAGGGTTAGAGTAGGGTAAGATTAGGGTTAGGGTTAGCATAGGGTTAAGGGTTAGGGTTAGAGTAGGGTTAGGGTTAGGGTTAGATTAGGGTTAGGGTTAGGGTTAGCATAGGGTTAAGGGTTAGGGTTAGAGTAGGGTTAGGGTTAGGGTTAGATCACGGTAGGGTTAGGGTTAGCATAGGGTTAAGTGTTAGCGTCAGGGTTACATTAGGGTTAGGGTTATATTAGGGTTAGGGTTAGGGGTTAGGGTAGGGTTAGGGTTAAGGGTTAGGTTTAGGCTTAGAGTAGGGTTAGGGTTAGGCTTAGGGTTAGGGTTAGAGTAGGGTTAGGATTAGGATTAGGGTTATGGTAGTGTTAGGGTTAGGGTTAGATTAGGGTTAGGGTTAGGGTTAGATTAGGGTTAGGGTTAGGGTTAGGGTTAAGGGTTAGGGTAGGGTTAGGTTTAAGGGTTAGGTTTAGGTTTAGAGTAGGGTTAGGGGTTAGGGTTAGATTAGGGTTAGGGGTTAGGGTTAGATTAGGGTTAGGGTTAGGGTTAAGGGCCAGGGTTATGGTTAGGTTAGGGTTAGGGTTAAGGGATAGTGTTAGGGTTCGGTTAGGGTTAGGGTTAGGGATAGGGTAGGGTAGGGTTAGGGTTAGGGTTAGGGTTATGGTTAAGGGTTAGGGTAGGGTTAGGTTTTAGGGTTAGGTTTAGGTTTAGAGTAGGGTTAGGGTTTAGGGTTAGATTAGGGTTAGGGTTAGGGTTAGGGTTAGCATAGGGTTAGGGTTAGGGTTAAGGGTTAGGGTTAGATTAGGTTTAGGGGTTAGGGTTAGAGTAGGGTTAGGGTTAGGGTTAAGGGCCAGGGTTACGGTTAGGTTAGAGTTAGGGTTAAGGGATAGGGTTAGGGTTGGGTTAGGGTTAGGGATAGGGTAGGGTTAGGATTTGGGCTAGGGGGTTCTTGAAATTCTCATCTGTAGGGTTAGGGTTAGGGTTAGATTAGGGTTAGGGTACAGTTAGGGTCAGGGTTAGGGTGTTCTTGAAATTCTAACCTTTTTTGTTAAAAGTCTGACTTTTAAACTCAGAATTCTGCCTTTTTTCCTCAAAATTCAGACGTTTTTTTTTCTTGAAATTTGGACTTTTTTTCCTTCAAAATTTGACCTTTTGGCCTAAAATTTTGATTTTTTTTTCTTAAAAATCTGATTCCTTTCTTGAAATTCTAACCTTTTTTGTTAAAAGTCTGACTTTTAAACTCAGAATTCTGCCTTTTTTCCTCAAAATTCAGACGTTTTTTTTTTCTTGAAATTTGGATTTTTTTCCTTCAAAATTTGACCTTTTGGCCTAAAATTTTGATTTTTTTTTCTTAAAAATATGACTTCCTTTCTTGAAATTCTAACCTTTTTAGATTAGGGTTAGGATTAGGGTTAGAGTAGGGTTAGGGGTTAGGTTAGGGTTAGGGTTAAGGGTTAGAGTAGGGTTAGGGTTAGATTAGGGTTAGGGGTAGATTAGGGTTAGGGTTAGGCTTAGGGTTAGGGTTAGAGTAGTGTTAAGATTAGGGTTAGGGTTAGGGTTAGATTAGGGTTAGGATTAGCATAGGGTTAGGGTTAGGGTTAGGGTAGGGTTAGGGGTTAGGTTTAGGTTTAGAGTAGGGTTAGGGTTAGATTAGGGTTAGGGGTTAGGGTTAGTTTAGGGTTAGGGTTAGAGTAAGGTTAGGGTTAGGGTTAGCATAGGGTTAGGGGTTAGGGTTAGGGTTAGGGTTAAGGGTTAGGGTTAGAGTTAGAGTTAGAGTAGGGTTAGGGTTAGATTAGGGTTAGGGGTTAGGGTTAGGGTTAGGGGTTAGGGTTAGGGGTTAGGGTTAGGGGGTTAGGGTTAGGGTTAGGGTTAAGGGTTAGAGTAGGGTTAGATTAGGGTTAGGGTTAGGGGTAGATTAGGGTTAGGGTTAGGGTTAGAGTAGTGTTAAGATTAGGGTTAGGGTTAGGGTTAGCATAGGGTTAGGGTTAGGGTTAGGTTAGGGTTAGCATAGGTTTAGCGTTAGGTTAGGGTTAGGGGTTAGGGTTAGGTTTAGAGTAGGGTTAGGGTTAGATTAGGGTTAGGGGTTAGGATTAGATTAGGGTTAGGGTTAGGGTTAGGGTTAGAGTAAGGTTAGGGTTAGGGTTAGCATAGGGTTAGGGGTTAGGGTTAGGGTTAGGGTTAAGGGTTAGGGTTAGAGTTAGAGTTAGAGTAGGGTTAGGGTTAGATTAGGGTTAGGGGTTAGAGTTAGAGTAGGGTTAGGGTTAGGGTTAGAGTAGGGTTAGGGTTAGATTAGGGTTGGGGTTAGCACAGGGTTAAGAGTTAGGGTTAGGGTTAGGGTTAGATTAGGGTTAGGGGTTAGGTTTAGAGTAGGGTTAGGGTTAGGGGTTAGAGTTAGGGTTAGGGTTAGATTAGGGTTAGGGTTAGCACAGGGTTAAGGGTTAGGGTTAGGGTTAAATTAGGTTTAGTATAGGGTTAGGGTAGGGTTAGGGATAGATTAGGGTTAGGGGTTAGGCTAGGGTTGGGGTTAAGGGTTAGAGTAGGGTTAGGGTTAGATTAGGTTTAGGGTTGGGGTAGAGTAGGGTTAGGGTTAGGCTTAGGGTTAGGGTTAGAGTAGGGTTAGGAATAGGTTTAGGGTTAGCATAGGGTTAGGGGTAGGGTTAGATTAGGGTTAGGGTTAGGGTTAGAGTAGGGTTAGGGTTAGGGTTAGCGTTAGCATAGGGTTAGGGGTTAGGGTTAGGGTTAAGGGTTAGGGTTAGAGTTAGAGTTAGAGTAGGATTAGGGTTAGATTAGGGTTAGGGGTTAGGGTTAGAGTAGGGTTAGGTTTAAGGGCCAGGGTTAGGGATAGGTTAGGGTTAGGGTTAGGGTTATGGTTAGGGTTAGGGATAGGGTAGGCTTAGGATTTAGGGTAGGGGGTTCTTGAAATTCTAATCTTTAGGGTTAGGGTATGGTTAGGGTTAGGATTAGGGGGTTCTTGAAATTCTAACCATTTTTGTTAAAAGTCTGACTTTTAAACTCAGAATTCTGCCTTTTTTCCTCAACATTAAGAATTGTTTTTTTCTTGAAATTTCGAATTTTTGCTTCCAAATTTTGATTTTTCTTAGGCTAGGGTTAGTGTTAGGGTTTGGTAGGGTTAGGGTTAGGGTTAGCATAGGGTTAAGGGTTAGGGTTAGAGTAGGGTTAGGGTTAGATTAGGGTTAGGGTTGGGGTTAGCATAGGGTTAAGAGTTAGGGTTAGGGTTAAGGGTTAGGTTTAGGGTTAGAGTAGGGTTAGGGTTAGATTAGGGTTAGGGGTTAGGGGTTAGGGATAGATTAGGGTTAGGGTTAGGGTTGTGCTTAGGGTTAGGGTTGGGATTAGGGTTAGGGTTAGAGTAGGGTTAGGATTAGGGTTGGGGTTGGATTAGGGGTAGGGTTAGCATAGGGTTAGGGTTAGGGTTAGATTAGGGTTAGGGTTAAGGGTTAGGGTAGGGTTAGGGTTAAGGGTTAGGTTTAGGTTTAGAGTAGGGTTAGGGGTTAGGGTTAGCATAGGGTTAAGGGTTAGGGTTAGAGTAGGGTAAGATTAGGGTTAGGGTTAGCATAGGGTTAAGGGTTAGGGTTAGAGTAGGGTTAGGGTTAGGGTTAGATTAGGGTTAGGGTTAGGGTTAGCATAGGGTTAAGGGTTAGGGTTAGAGTAGGGTTAGGGTTAGGGTTAGATCACGGTAGGGTTAGGGTTAGCATAGGGTTAAGTGTTAGCGTCAGGGTTACATTAGGGTTAGGGTTATATTAGGGTTAGGGTTAGGGGTTAGGGTAGGGTTAGGGTTAAGGGTTAGGTTTAGGCTTAGAGTAGGGTTAGGGTTAGGCTTAGGGTTAGGGTTAGAGTAGGGTTAGGATTAGGATTAGGGTTATGGTAGTGTTAGGGTTAGGGTTAGATTAGGGTTAGGGTTAGGGTTAGATTAGGGTTAGGGTTAGGGTTAGGGTTAAGGGTTAGGGTAGGGTTAGGTTTAAGGGTTAGGTTTAGGTTTAGAGTAGGGTTAGGGGTTAGGGTTAGATTAGGGTTAGGGGTTAGGGTTAGATTAGGGTTAGGGTTAGGGTTAAGGGCCAGGGTTATGGTTAGGTTAGGGTTAGGGTTAAGGGATAGTGTTAGGGTTCGGTTAGGGTTAGGGTTAGGGATAGGGTAGGGTAGGGTTAGGGTTAGGGTTAGATTAGGGTTAGGGTTATGGTTAAGGGTTAGGGTAGGGTTAGGTTTTAGGGTTAGGTTTAGGTTTAGAGTAGGGTTAGGGTTTAGGGTTAGATTAGGGTTAGGGTTAGGGTTAGGGTTAGCATAGGGTTAGGGTTAGGGTTAAGGGTTAGGGTTAGATTAGGTTTAGGGGTTAGGGTTAGAGTAGGGTTAGGGTTAGGGTTAAGGGCCAGGGTTACGGTTAGGTTAGAGTTAGGGTTAAGGGATAGGGTTAGGGTTGGGTTAGGGTTAGGGATAGGGTAGGGTTAGGATTTGGGCTAGGGGGTTCTTGAAATTCTCATCTGTAGGGTTAGGGTTAGGGTTAGATTAGGGTTAGGGTACAGTTAGGGTCAGGGTTAGGGTGTTCTTGAAATTCTAACCTTTTTTGTTAAAAGTCTGACTTTTAAACTCAGAATTCTGCCTTTTTTCCTCAAAATTCAGACGTTTTTTTTTCTTGAAATTTGGACTTTTTTTCCTTCAAAATTTGACCTTTTGGCCTAAAATTTTGATTTTTTTTTCTTAAAAATCTGATTCCTTTCTTGAAATTCTAACCTTTTTTGTTAAAAGTCTGACTTTTAAACTCAGAATTCTGCCTTTTTTCCTCAAAATTCAGACGTTTTTTTTTTCTTGAAATTTGGATTTTTTTCCTTCAAAATTTGACCTTTTGGCCTAAAATTTTGATTTTTTTTTCTTAAAAATATGACTTCCTTTCTTGAAATTCTAACCTTTTTAGATTAGGGTTAGGATTAGGGTTAGAGTAGGGTTAGGGGTTAGGTTAGGGTTAGGGTTAAGGGTTAGAGTAGGGTTAGGGTTAGATTAGGGTTAGGGGTAGATTAGGGTTAGGGTTAGGCTTAGGGTTAGGGTTAGAGTAGTGTTAAGATTAGGGTTAGGGTTAGGGTTAGATTAGGGTTAGGATTAGCATAGGGTTAGGGTTAGGGTTAGGGTAGGGTTAGGGGTTAGGTTTAGGTTTAGAGTAGGGTTAGGGTTAGATTAGGGTTAGGGGTTAGGGTTAGTTTAGGGTTAGGGTTAGAGTAAGGTTAGGGTTAGGGTTAGCATAGGGTTAGGGGTTAGGGTTAGGGTTAGGGTTAAGGGTTAGGGTTAGAGTTAGAGTTAGAGTAGGGTTAGGGTTAGATTAGGGTTAGGGGTTAGGGTTAGGGTTAGGGGTTAGGGTTAGGGGTTAGGGTTAGGGGGTTAGGGTTAGGGTTAGGGTTAAGGGTTAGAGTAGGGTTAGATTAGGGTTAGGGTTAGGGGTAGATTAGGGTTAGGGTTAGGGTTAGAGTAGTGTTAAGATTAGGGTTAGGGTTAGGGTTAGCATAGGGTTAGGGTTAGGGTTAGGTTAGGGTTAGCATAGGTTTAGCGTTAGGTTAGGGTTAGGGGTTAGGGTTAGGTTTAGAGTAGGGTTAGGGTTAGATTAGGGTTAGGGGTTAGGATTAGATTAGGGTTAGGGTTAGGGTTAGGGTTAGAGTAAGGTTAGGGTTAGGGTTAGCATAGGGTTAGGGGTTAGGGTTAGGGTTAGGGTTAAGGGTTAGGGTTAGAGTTAGAGTTAGAGTAGGGTTAGGGTTAGATTAGGGTTAGGGGTTAGAGTTAGAGTAGGGTTAGGGTTAGGGTTAGAGTAGGGTTAGGGTTAGATTAGGGTTGGGGTTAGCACAGGGTTAAGAGTTAGGGTTAGGGTTAGGGTTAGATTAGGGTTAGGGGTTAGGTTTAGAGTAGGGTTAGGGTTAGGGGTTAGAGTTAGGGTTAGGGTTAGATTAGGGTTAGGGTTAGCACAGGGTTAAGGGTTAGGGTTAGGGTTAAATTAGGTTTAGTATAGGGTTAGGGTAGGGTTAGGGATAGATTAGGGTTAGGGGTTAGGCTAGGGTTGGGGTTAAGGGTTAGAGTAGGGTTAGGGTTAGATTAGGTTTAGGGTTGGGGTAGAGTAGGGTTAGGGTTAGGCTTAGGGTTAGGGTTAGAGTAGGGTTAGGAATAGGTTTAGGGTTAGCATAGGGTTAGGGGTAGGGTTAGATTAGGGTTAGGGTTAGGGTAGGGTTAGGGTTAGGGTTAGAGTAGGGTTAGGGTTAGGGTTAGCATTAGCATAGGGTTAGGGGTTAGGGTTAGGGTTAAGGGTTAGGGTTAGAGTTAGAGTTAGAGTAGGATTAGGGTTAGATTAGGGTTAGGGGTTAGGGTTAGAGTAGGGTTAGGTTTAAGGGCCAGGGTTAGGGATAGGTTAGGGTTAGGGTTAGGGTTATGGTTAGGGTTAGGGATAGGGTAGGCTTAGGATTTAGGGTAGGGGGTTCTTGAAATTCTAATCTTTAGGGTTAGGGTATGGTTAGGGTTAGGATTAGGGGGTTCTTGAAATTCTAACCATTTTTGTTAAAAGTCTGACTTTTAAACTCAGAATTCTGCCTTTTTTCCTCAACATTAAGAATTGTTTTTTTCTTGAAATTTCGAATTTTTGCTTCCAAATTTTGATTTTTCTTAGGCTAGGGTTAGTGTTAGGGTTTGGTAGGGTTAGGGTTAGGGTTAGCATAGGGTTAAGGGTTAGGGTTAGAGTAGGGTTAGGGTTAGATTAGGGTTAGGGTTGGGGTTAGCATAGGGTTAAGAGTTAGGGTTAGGGTTAAGGGTTAGGTTAGGGTTAGGGTAGGGTTAGGGTTAGATTAGGGTTAGGGGTTAGGGGTTAGGGATAGATTAGGGTTAGGGTTAGGGTTGTGCTTAGGGTTAGGGTTGGGATTAGGGTTAGGGTTAGAGTAGGGTTAGGATTAGGGTTGGGGTTGGATTAGGGGTAGGGTTAGCATAGGGTTAGGGTTAGGGTTAGATTAGGGTTAGGGTTAAGGGTTAGGGTAGGGTTAGGGTTAAGGGTTAGGTTTAGGTTTAGAGTAGGGTTAGGGGTTAGGGTTAGCATAGGGTTAAGGGTTAGGGTTAGAGTAGGGTAAGATTAGGGTTAGGGTTAGCATAGGGTTAAGGGTTAGGGTTAGAGTAGGGTTAGGGTTAGGGTTAGATTAGGGTTAGGGTTAGGGTTAGCATAGGGTTAAGGGTTAGGGTTAGAGTAGGGTTAGGGTTAGGGTTAGATCACGGTAGGGTTAGGGTTAGCATAGGGTTAAGTGTTAGCGTCAGGGTTACATTAGGGTTAGGGTTATATTAGGGTTAGGGTTAGGGGTTAGGGTAGGGTTAGGGTTAAGGGTTAGGTTTAGGCTTAGAGTAGGGTTAGGGTTAGGCTTAGGGTTAGGGTTAGAGTAGGGTTAGGATTAGGATTAGGGTTATGGTAGTGTTAGGGTTAGGGTTAGATTAGGGTTAGGGTTAGGGTTAGATTAGGGTTAGGGTTAGGGTTAGGGTTAAGGGTTAGGGTAGGGTTAGGTTTAAGGGTTAGGTTTAGGTTTAGAGTAGGGTTAGGGGTTAGGGTTAGATTAGGGTTAGGGGTTAGGGTTAGATTAGGGTTAGGGTTAGGGTTAAGGGCCAGGGTTATGGTTAGGTTAGGGTTAGGGTTAAGGGATAGTGTTAGGGTTCGGTTAGGGTTAGGGTTAGGGATAGGGTAGGGTAGGGTTAGGGTTAGGGTTAGATTAGGGTTAGGGTTATGGTTAAGGGTTAGGGTAGGGTTAGGTTTTAGGGTTAGGTTTAGGTTTAGAGTAGGGTTAGGGTTTAGGGTTAGATTAGGGTTAGGGTTAGGGTTAGGGTTAGCATAGGGTTAGGGTTAGGGTTAAGGGTTAGGGTTAGATTAGGTTTAGGGGTTAGGGTTAGAGTAGGGTTAGGGTTAGGGTTAAGGGCCAGGGTTACGGTTAGGTTAGAGTTAGGGTTAAGGGATAGGGTTAGGGTTGGGTTAGGGTTAGGGATAGGGTAGGGTTAGGATTTGGGCTAGGGGGTTCTTGAAATTCTCATCTGTAGGGTTAGGGTTAGGGTTAGATTAGGGTTAGGGTACAGTTAGGGTCAGGGTTAGGGTGTTCTTGAAATTCTAACCTTTTTTGTTAAAAGTCTGACTTTTAAACTCAGAATTCTGCCTTTTTTCCTCAAAATTCAGACGTTTTTTTTTCTTGAAATTTGGACTTTTTTTCCTTCAAAATTTGACCTTTTGGCCTAAAATTTTGATTTTTTTTTCTTAAAAATCTGATTCCTTTCTTGAAATTCTAACCTTTTTTGTTAAAAGTCTGACTTTTAAACTCAGAATTCTGCCTTTTTTCCTCAAAATTCAGACGTTTTTTTTTTCTTGAAATTTGGATTTTTTTCCTTCAAAATTTGACCTTTTGGCCTAAAATTTTGATTTTTTTTTCTTAAAAATATGACTTCCTTTCTTGAAATTCTAACCTTTTTAGATTAGGGTTAGGATTAGGGTTAGAGTAGGGTTAGGGGTTAGGTTAGGGTTAGGGTTAAGGGTTAGAGTAGGGTTAGGGTTAGATTAGGGTTAGGGGTAGATTAGGGTTAGGGTTAGGCTTAGGGTTAGGGTTAGAGTAGTGTTAAGATTAGGGTTAGGGTTAGGGTTAGATTAGGGTTAGGATTAGCATAGGGTTAGGGTTAGGGTTAGGGTAGGGTTAGGGGTTAGGTTTAGGTTTAGAGTAGGGTTAGGGTTAGATTAGGGTTAGGGGTTAGGGTTAGTTTAGGGTTAGGGTTAGAGTAAGGTTAGGGTTAGGGTTAGCATAGGGTTAGGGGTTAGGGTTAGGGTTAGGGTTAAGGGTTAGGGTTAGAGTTAGAGTTAGAGTAGGGTTAGGGTTAGATTAGGGTTAGGGGTTAGGGTTAGGGTTAGGGGTTAGGGTTAGGGGTTAGGGTTAGGGGGTTAGGGTTAGGGTTAGGGTTAAGGGTTAGAGTAGGGTTAGATTAGGGTTAGGGTTAGGGGTAGATTAGGGTTAGGGTTAGGGTTAGAGTAGTGTTAAGATTAGGGTTAGGGTTAGGGTTAGCATAGGGTTAGGGTTAGGGTTAGGTTAGGGTTAGCATAGGTTTAGCGTTAGGTTAGGGTTAGGGGTTAGGGTTAGGTTTAGAGTAGGGTTAGGGTTAGATTAGGGTTAGGGGTTAGGATTAGATTAGGGTTAGGGTTAGGGTTAGGGTTAGAGTAAGGTTAGGGTTAGGGTTAGCATAGGGTTAGGGGTTAGGGTTAGGGTTAGGGTTAAGGGTTAGGGTTAGAGTTAGAGTTAGAGTAGGGTTAGGGTTAGATTAGGGTTAGGGGTTAGAGTTAGAGTAGGGTTAGGGTTAGGGTTAGAGTAGGGTTAGGGTTAGATTAGGGTTGGGGTTAGCACAGGGTTAAGAGTTAGGGTTAGGGTTAGGGTTAGATTAGGGTTAGGGGTTAGGTTTAGAGTAGGGTTAGGGTTAGGGGTTAGAGTTAGGGTTAGGGTTAGATTAGGGTTAGGGTTAGCACAGGGTTAAGGGTTAGGGTTAGGGTTAAATTAGGTTTAGTATAGGGTTAGGGTAGGGTTAGGGATAGATTAGGGTTAGGGGTTAGGCTAGGGTTGGGGTTAAGGGTTAGAGTAGGGTTAGGGTTAGATTAGGTTTAGGGTTGGGGTAGAGTAGGGTTAGGGTTAGGCTTAGGGTTAGGGTTAGAGTAGGGTTAGGAATAGGTTTAGGGTTAGCATAGGGTTAGGGGTAGGGTTAGATTAGGGTTAGGGTTAGGGTAGGGTTAGGGTTAGGGTTAGAGTAGGGTTAGGGTTAGGGTTAGCATTAGCATAGGGTTAGGGGTTAGGGTTAGGGTTAAGGGTTAGGGTTAGAGTTAGAGTTAGAGTAGGATTAGGGTTAGATTAGGGTTAGGGGTTAGGGTTAGAGTAGGGTTAGGTTTAAGGGCCAGGGTTAGGGATAGGTTAGGGTTAGGGTTAGGGTTATGGTTAGGGTTAGGGATAGGGTAGGCTTAGGATTTAGGGTAGGGGGTTCTTGAAATTCTAATCTTTAGGGTTAGGGTATGGTTAGGGTTAGGATTAGGGGGTTCTTGAAATTCTAACCATTTTTGTTAAAAGTCTGACTTTTAAACTCAGAATTCTGCCTTTTTTCCTCAACATTAAGAATTGTTTTTTTCTTGAAATTTCGAATTTTTGCTTGCAAATTTTGATTTTTCTTAGGCTAGGGTTAGTGTTAGGGTTTGGTAGGGTTAAGGTTAGGGTTAGCATAGGGTTAAGGGTTAGGGTTAGAGTAGGGTTAGGGTTAGATTAGGGTTAGGGTTGGGGTTAGCATAGGGTTAAGAGTTAGGGTTAGGGTTAAGGGTTAGGTTTAGGGTTAGAGTAGGGTTAGGGTTAGATTAGGGTTAGGGGTTAGGGGTTAGGGATAGATTAGGGTTAGGGTTAGGGTTAGGGTTGTGCTTAGGGTTAGGGTTGGGATTAGGGTTAGGGTTAGAGTAGGGTTAGGATTAGGGTTGGGGTTGGATTAGGGGTAGGGTTAGCATAGGGTTAGGGTTAGGGTTAGATTAGGGTTAGGGTTAAGGGTTAGGGTAGGGTTAGGGTTAAGGGTTAGGTTTAGGTTTAGAGTAGGGTTAGGGGTTAGGGTTAGCATAGGGTTAAGGGTTAGGGTTAGAGTAGGGTAAGATTAGGGTTAGGGTTAGCATAGGGTTAAGGGTTAGGGTTAGAGTAGGGTTAGATTAGGGTTAGGGTTAGGGTTAGCATAGGGTTAAGGGTTAGGGTTAGAGTAGGGTTAGGGTTAGGGTTAGATCACGGTAGGGTTAGGGTTAGCATAGGGTTAAGTGTTAGCGTCAGGGTTACATTAGGGTTAGGGTTATATTAGGGTTAGGGTTAGGGGTTAGGGTAGGGTTAGGGTTAAGGGTTAGGTTTAGGCTTAGAGTAGGGTTAGGGTTAGGCTTAGGGTTAGGGTTAGAGTAGGGTTAGGATTAGGATTAGGGTTATGGTAGTGTTAGGGTTAGGGTTAGATTAGGGTTAGGGTTAGGGTTAGATTAGGGTTAGGGTTAGGGTTAGGGTTAAGGGTTAGGGTAGGGTTAGGTTTAAGGGTTAGGTTTAGGTTTAGAGTAGGGTTAGGGGTTAGGGTTAGATTAGGGTTAGGGGTTAGGGTTAGATTAGGGTTAGGGTTAGGGTTAAGGGCCAGGGTTATGGTTAGGTTAGGGTTAGGGTTAAGGGATAGTGTTAGGGTTCGGTTAGGGTTAGGGTTAGGGATAGGGTAGGGTAGGGTTAGGGTTAGGGTTAGATTAGGGTTAGGGTTATGGTTAAGGGTTAGGGTAGGGTTAGGTTTTAGGGTTAGGTTTAGGTTTAGAGTAGGGTTAGGGTTTAGGGTTAGATTAGGGTTAGGGTTAGGGTTAGGGTTAGCATAGGGTTAGGGTTAGGGTTAAGGGTTAGGGTTAGATTAGGTTTAGGGGTTAGGGTTAGAGTAGGGTTAGGGTTAGGGTTAAGGGCCAGGGTTACGGTTAGGTTAGAGTTAGGGTTAAGGGATAGGGTTAGGGTTGGGTTAGGGTTAGGGATAGGGTAGGGTTAGGATTTGGGCTAGGGGGTTCTTGAAATTCTCATCTGTAGGGTTAGGGTTAGGGTTAGATTAGGGTTAGGGTACAGTTAGGGTCAGGGTTAGGGTGTTCTTGAAATTCTAACCTTTTTTGTTAAAAGTCTGACTTTTAAACTCAGAATTCTGCCTTTTTTCCTCAAAATTCAGACGTTTTTTTTTCTTGAAATTTGGACTTTTTTTCCTTCAAAATTTGACCTTTTGGCCTAAAATTTTGATTTTTTTTTTCTTAAAAATCTGATTCCTTTCTTGAAATTCTAACCTTTTTTGTTAAAAGTCTGACTTTTAAACTCAGAATTCTGCCTTTTTTCCTCAAAATTCAGACGTTTTTTTTTTCTTGAAATTTGGACTTTTTTTCCTTCAAAATTTGACCTTTTGGCCTAAAATTTTGATTTTTTTTCTTAAAAATCTGATTCCTTTCTTGAAATTCTAACCTTTTTTGTTAAAAGTCTGACTTTTAAACTCAGAATTCTGCCTTTTTTCCTCAAAATTCAGACGTTTTTTTTTTTTTTGAAATTTGGACTTTTTTTCCTTCAAGTTTGGGATTTTTTTGCTGAAAAATGGGATCTGTTTTTTCTTAAAAATCTGATTCCTTTCTTGAAATTCTAAACTTTTTTGTTAAAAGTCTGACTTTTAAACTCAGAATTCTGCCTTTTTTCCTCAAAATTCAGATGTTTTTTTTTCTTGAAATTTGGACTTTTTTTCCTTCAAAATTTGACCTTTTGGCCTAAAATTTTGATTTTTTTTTCTTAAAAATATGACTTCCTTTCTTAAATTCTAACCTTTTTTGTTAAAAGTCTGACTTTTAAACTCAGAATTCTGCCTTTTTTCCTCAAAATTCAGACGTTTTTTTTTTCTTGAAATTTGGACTTTTTTTCCTTCAAATTTGGGATTTTTTTGCTGAAAAATGGGATCTGTTTTTTCTTAAAAATCTGATTCCTTTCTTGAAATTCTAAACTTTTTTGTTAAAAGTCTGACTTTTAAACTCAGAATTCTGCCTTTTTTCCTCAAAATTCAGACGTTTTTTTTTTCTTGAAATTTGGACTTTTTTTCCTTAAAATTTGGGATTTTTTTGCTGAAAAATGGGATCTTTTTTTTTCTTAAAAATCTGATTCCTTTCTTGAAATTCTAACCTTTTTTGTTAAAAGTCTGACTTTTAAACTCAGAATTCTGCCTTTTTTCCTCAAAATTCAGACGTTTTTTTTTTCTTGAAATTTGGACTTTTTTTCCTTAAAATTTGGGATTTTTTTGCTGAAAAATGGGATCTTTTTTTTTCTTAAAAATCTGATTCCTTTCTTGAAATTCTAACCTTTTTTGTTAAAAGTCTGACTTTTAAACTCAGAATTCTGCCTTTTTTCCTCAAAATTCAGACGTTTTTTTTTTTTTTGAAATTTGGACTTTTTTTCCTTCAAGTTTGGGATTTTTTTGCTGAAAAATGGGATCTGTTTTTTCTTAAAAATCTGATTCCTTTCTTGAAATTCTAACCTTTTTTGTTAAAAGTCTGACTTTTAAACTCAGAATTCTGCCTTTTTTCCTCAAAATTCAGACGTTTTTTTTTTCTTGAAATTTGGACTTTTTTTCCTTCAAAATTTGACCTTTTGGCCTAAAATTTTGATTTTTTTTGCTTAAAAATATGACTTCCTTTCTTAAATTCTAACCTTTTTTGTTAAAAGTCTGACTTTTAAACTCAGAATTCTGCCTTTTTTCCTCAAAATTCAGACGTTTTTTTTTTTTCTTGAAATTTGGACTTTTTTTCCTTCAAATTTGGGATTTTTTTGCTGAAAAATGGGATCTGTTTTTTCTTAAAAATCTGATTCCTTTCTTGAAATTCTAAACTTTTTTGTTAAAAGTCTGACTTTTAAACTCAGAATTCTGCCTTTTTTCCTCAAAATTCAGACGTTTTTTTTTTCTTGAAATTTGGACTTTTTTTCCTTAAAATTTGGGATTTTTTTGCTGAAAAATGGGATCTTTTTTTTTCTTAAAAATCTGATTCCTTTCTTGAAATTCTAACCTTTTTTGTTAAAAGTCTGACTTTTAAACTCAGAATTCTGCCTTTTTTCCTCAAAATTCAGACGTTTTTTTTTTCTTGAAATTTGGACTTTTTTTCCTTAAAATTTGGGATTTTTTTGCTGAAAAATGGGATCTGTTTTTTTCTTAAAAATCTGATTCCTTTCTTGAAATTCTAACCTTTTTTGTTAAAAGTCTGACTTTTAAACTCAGAATTCTGCCTTTTTTCCTCAAAATTCAGACGTTTTTTTTTTTTGAAATTTGGACTTTTTTTCCTTCAAAATTTGACCTTTTGGCCTAAAATTTTGATTTTTTTTTCTTAAAAATACGACTTCCTTTCTTGAAATTCTAACCTTTTTTGTTAAAAGTCTGACTTTTAAACTCAGAATTCTGCCTTTTTTCCTCAAAATTCAGACGTTTTTTTTTTTCTTGAAATTTGGACTTTTTTTCCTTCAAATTTGGGATTTTTGTGCTGAAAAATGGGATCTTTTTTTTTCTTAAAAATCTGATTCCTTTCTTGAAATTCTAACCTTTTTTGTTAAAAGTCTGACTTTTAAACTCAGAATTCTGCCTTTTTTCCTCAAAATTCAGACGTTTTTTTTTTCTTGAAATTTGGACTTTTTTTCCTTAAAATTTGGGATTTTTTTGCTGAAAAATGGGATCTTTTTTTTTCTTAAAAATCTGATTCCTTTCTTGAAATTCTAACCTTTTTTGTTAAAAGTCTGACTTTTAAACTCAGAATTCTGCCTTTTTTCCTCAAAATTCAGACGTTTTTTTTTTTTTTCTTGATATTTGGACTTTTTTTCCTTCAAAATTTGACCTTTTGGCCTAAAATTTTGATTTTTTTTTCTTAAAAATATGACTTCCTTTCTTAAATTCTAACCTTTTTTGTTAAAAGTCTGACTTTTAAACTCAGAATTCTGCCTTTTTTCCTCAAAATTCAGACGTTTTTTTTTTTTGAAATTTGGACTTTTTTTCCTTCAAAATTTGACCTTTTGGCCTAAAATTTTGATTTTTTTTTTCTTAAAAATACGACTTCCTTTCTTGAAATTCTAACCTTTTTTGTTAAAAGTCTGACTTTTAAACTCAGAATTCTGCCTTTTTTCCTCAAAATTCAGACGTTTTTTTTTTCTTGAAATTTGGACTTTTTTTCCTTAAAATTTGGGATTTTTTTGCTGAAAAATGGGATCTTTTTTTTTCTTAAAAATCTGATTCCTTTCTTGAAATTCTAACCTTTTTTGTTAAAAGTCTGACTTTTAAACTCAGAATTCTGCCTTTTTTCCTCAAAATTCAGACGTTTTTTTTTTTTGAAATTTGGACTTTTTTTCCTTCAAAATTTGACCTTTTGGCCTAAAATTTTGATTTTTTTTTCTTAAAAATACGACTTCCTTTCTTGAAATTCTAACCTTTTTTGTTAAAAGTCTGACTTTTAAACTCAGAATTCTGCCTTTTTTCCTCAAAATTCAGACGTTTTTTTTTTCTTGAAATTTGGACTTTTTTTCCTTCAAATTTGGGATTTTTGTGCTGAAAAATGGGATCTTTTTTTTTCTTAAAAATCTGATTCCTTTCTTGAAATTCTAACCTTTTTTGTTAAAAGTCTGACTTTTAAACTCAGAATTCTGCCTTTTTTCCTCAAAATTCAGACGTTTTTTTTTTCTTGAAATTTGGACTTTTTTTCCTTAAAATTTGGGATTTTTTTGCTGAAAAATGGGATCTTTTTTTTTCTTAAAAATCTGATTCCTTTCTTGAAATTCTAACCTTTTTTGTTAAAAGTCTGACTTTTAAACTCAGAATTCTGCCTTTTTTCCTCAAAATTCAGACGTTTTTTTTTTTTCTTGATATTTGGACTTTTTTTCCTTCAAAATTTGACCTTTTGGCCTAAAATTTTGATTTTTTTCTCTTAAAAATATGACTTCCTTTCTTAAATTCTAACCTTTTTTGTTAAAAGTCTGACTTTTAAACTCAGAATTCTGCCTTTTTTCCTCAAAATTCAGACGTTTTTTTTTCTTGAAATTTGGACTTTTTTTCCTTCAAAATTTGACCTTTTGGCCTAAAATTTTGATTTTTTTTTCTTAAAACTATGACTTCCTTTCTTGAAATTCTAACCTTTTTTGTTAAAAGTCTGACTTTTAAACTCAGAATTCTGCCTTTTTTCCTCAAAATTCAGACGTTTTTTTTTTCTTGAAATTTGGACTTTTTTTCCTTCAAAATTTGACCTTTTGGTCTAAAATTTAGATTTTTTTTTCGTAAAAATATGACTTCCTTTCCTTTTAATTCTAACCTTTTTTGTTAAAAGTCTGACTTTTAAACTCAGAATTCCGCCTTTTTTCCTCAAAATTCAGATGTTTTTTTTTCTTGAAATTTGGACTTTTTTTCCTTCAAAATTTGACCTTTTAGCCTAAAATTTTGATTTTTTTTTCTTAAAAATATGACTTCCTTTCTTGAAATTCTAACCTTTTTTGTTAAAAGTCTGACTTTTAAACTCAGAATTCTGCCTTTTTTCCTCAAAATTCAGACGTTTTTTTTTTCTCTAAATTTGGACTTTTTTTCCTTCAAAATTTGACCTTTTGGCCTAAAATTTTGATTTTTTTTTCTTAAAAATATGACTTCCTTTCTTAAATTCTAACCTTTTTTGTTAAAAGTCTGACTTTTAAACTCAGAATTCTGCCTTTTTTCCTCAAAATTCAGACGTTTTTTTTTTCTTGAAATTTGGACTTTTTTTCCTTCAAAATTTGACCTTTTGGCCTAAAATTTTGATTTTTTTTTTTTAAAAATATGACTTCCTTTCTTAAATTCTAACCTTTTTTGTTAAAAGTCTGACTTTTAAACTCAGAATTCTGCCTTTTTTCCTCAAAATTCAGACGTTTTTTTTTTCTTGAAATTTGGACTTTTTTTCCTTCAAAATTTGACCTTTTGGCCTAAAATTTTGATTTTTTTTTCTTAAAAATATGACTTCCTTTCTTGAAATTCTAACCTTTTTTGTTAAAAGTCTGACTTTTAAACTCAGAATTCTGCCTTTTTTCCTCAAAATTCAGACGTTTTTTTTTTCTTGAAATTTGGACTTTTTTTCCTTCAAAATTTGACCTTTTGGCCTAAAATTTTGATTTTTTTTTCTTAAAAATATGACTTCCTTTCTTGAAATTCTAACCTTTTTTGTTAAAAGTCTGACTTTTAAACTCAGAATTCTGCCTTTTTTCCTCAAAATTCAGACGTTTTTTTTTTCTTGAAATTTGGACTTTTTTTCCTTCAAATTTGGGATTTTTTTGCTGAAAAATGGGATCTTTTTTTTCTTAAAAATCTGATTCCTTTCTTGAAATTCTAACCTTTTTTGTTAAAAGTCTGACTTTTAAACTCAGAATTCTGCCTTTTTTCCTCAAAATTCAGACGTTTTTTTTTTTTGAAATTTGGACTTTTTTTCCTTCAAAATTTGACCTTTTGGCCTAAAATTTTGATTTTTTTTTCTTAAAAATACGACTTCCTTTCTTGAAATTCTAACCTTTTTTGTTAAAAGTCTGACTTTTAAACTCAGAATTCTGCCTTTTTTCCTCAAAATTCAGACGTTTTTTTTTTCTTGAAATTTGGACTTTTTTTCTTTCAAATTTGGGATTTTTGTGCTGAAAAATGGGATCTTTTTTTTTCTTAAAAATCTGATTCCTTTCTTGAAATTCTAACCTTTTTTGTTAAAAGTCTGACTTTTAAACTCAGAATTCTGCCTTTTTTCCTCAAAATTCAGACGTTTTTTTTTTCTTGAAATTTGGACTTTTTTTCCTTAAAATTTGGGATTTTTTTGCTGAAAAATGGGATCTTTTTTTTTCTTAAAAATCTGATTCCTTTCTTGAAATTCTAACCTTTTTTGTTAAAAGTCTGACTTTTAAACTCAGAATTCTGCCTTTTTTCCTCAAAATTCAGACGTTTTTTTTTTTTGAAATTTGGACTTTTTTTCCTTCAAAATTTGACCTTTTGGCCTAAAATTTTGATTTTTTTTTCTTAAAAATACGACTTCCTTTCTTGAAATTCTAACCTTTTTTGTTAAAAGTCTGACTTTTAAACTCAGAATTCTGCCTTTTTTCCTCAAAATTCAGACGTTTTTTTTTTCTTGAAATTTGGACTTTTTTTCCTTCAAATTTGGGATTTTTGTGCTGAAAAATGGGATCTTTTTTTTTCTTAAAAATCTGATTCCTTTCTTGAAATTCTAACCTTTTTTGTTAAAAGTCTGACTTTTAAACTCAGAATTCTGCCTTTTTTCCTCAAAATTCAGACGTTTTTTTTTTTCTTGATATTTGGACTTTTTTTCCTTCAAAATTTGACCTTTTGGCCTAAAATTTTGATTTTTTTTTCTTAAAAATATGACTTCCTTTCTTAAATTCTAACCTTTTTTGTTAAAAGTCTGACTTTTAAACTCAGAATTCTGCCTTTTTTCCTCAAAATTCAGACGGTTTTTTTTTTTGAAATTTGGACTTTTTTTCCTTCAAAATTTGACCTTTTGGCCTAAAATTTTGATTTTTCTTTCTTAAAAATACAACTTCCTTTCTTGAAATTCTAACCTTTTTTGTTAAAAGTCTGACTTTTAAACTCAGAATTCTGCCTTTTTTCCTCAAAATTCAGACGTTTTTTTTTCTTGAAATTTGGACTTTTTTTCCTTCAAAATTTGACCTTTTGGCCTAAAATTTTGATTTTTTTTTCTTAAAACTATGACTTCCTTTATTGAAATTCTAACCTTTTTTGTTAAATGTCTGACTTTTAAACTCAGAATTGTGCCTTTTTTCCTCAAAATTCAGACGTTTTTTTTTTCTTGAAATTTGGACTTTTTTTCCTTCAAAATTTGACCTTTTGGCCTAAAATTTTGATTTTTTTTTCTTAAAAATATGACTTCCTTTCTTGAAATTCTAACCTTTTTTGTTAAAAGTCTGACTTTTAAACTCAGAATTCTGCCTTTTTTCCTCAAAATTCAGACGTTTTTTTTTTTTGAAATTTGGACTTTTTTTCCTTCAAAATTTGACCTTTTGGCCTAAAATTTTGATTTTTTTTTCTTAAAACTATGACTTCCTTTCTTGAAATTCTAACCTTTTTTGTTAAAAGTCTGACTTTTAAACTCAGAATTCTGCCTTTTTTCCTCAAAATTCAGACGTTTTTTTTTTCTTGAAATTTGGACTTTTTTTCCTTCAAATTTGGGATTTTTTTGCTGAAAAATGGGATCTTTTTTTTCTTAAAAATCTGATTCCTTTCTTGAAATTCTAACCTTTTTTGTTAAAAGTCTGACTTTTAAACTCAGAATTCTGCCTTTTTTCCTCAAAATTCAGACGTTTTTTTTTTTTTCTTGATATTTGGACTTTTTTTCCTTCAAAATTTGACCTTTTGGCCTAAAATTTTGATTTTTTTTTCTTAAAAATATGACTTCCTTTCTTAAATTCTAACCTTTTTTGTTAAAAGTCTGACTTTTAAACTCAGAATTCTGCCTTTTTTCCTCAAAATTCAGACGTTTTTTTTTTTTGAAATTTGGACTTTTTTTCCTTCAAAATTTGACCTTTTGGCCTAAAATTTTGATTTTTCTTTCTTAAAAATACAACTTCCTTTCTTGAAATTCTAACCTTTTTTGTTAAAAGTCTGACTTTTAAACTCAGAATTCTGCCTTTTTTCCTCAAAATTCAGACGTTTTTTTTTTTTGAAATTTGGACTTTTTTTCCTTCAAAATTTGACCTTTTGGCCTAAAATTTTGATTTTTTTTTCTTAAAACTATGACTTCCTTTCTTGAAATTCTAACCTTTTTTGTTAAAAGTCTGACTTTTAAACTCAGAATTCTGCCTTTTTTCCTCAAAATTCAGACGTTTTTTTTTTCTTGAAATTTGGACTTTTTTTCCTTAAAATTTGGGATTTTTTTGCTGAAAAATGGGATCTTTTTTTTTCTTAAAAATCTGATTCCTTTCTTGAAATTCTAACCTTTTTTGTTAAAAGTCTGACTTTTAAACTCAGAATTCTGCCTTTTTTCCTCAAAATTCAGACGTTTTTTTTTTTTGAAATTTGGACTTTTTTTCCTTCAAAATTTGACCTTTTGGCCTAAAATTTTGATTTTTTTTTCTTAAAAATACGACTTCCTTTCTTGAAATTCTAACCTTTTTTGTTAAAAGTCTGACTTTTAAACTCAGAATTCTGCCTTTTTTCCTCAAAATTCAGACGTTTTTTTTTTCTTGAAATTTGGACTTTTTTTCCTTCAAATTTGGGATTTTTGTGCTGAAAAATGGGATCTTTTTTTTTCTTAAAAATCTGATTCCTTTCTTGAAATTCTAACCTTTTTTGTTAAAAGTCTGACTTTTAAACTCAGAATTCTGCCTTTTTTCCTCAAAATTCAGACGTTTTTTTTTTTCTTGATATTTGGACTTTTTTTCCTTCAAAATTTGACCTTTTGGCCTAAAATTTTGATTTTTTTTTCTTAAAAATATGACTTCCTTTCTTAAATTCTAACCTTTTTTGTTAAAAGTCTGACTTTTAAACTCAGAATTCTGCCTTTTTTCCTCAAAATTCAGACGTTTTTTTTTTTTGAAATTTGGACTTTTTTTCCTTCAAAATTTGACCTTTTGGCCTAAAATTTTGATTTTTCTTTCTTAAAAATACAACTTCCTTTCTTGAAATTCTAACCTTTTTTGTTAAAAGTCTGACTTTTAAACTCAGAATTCTGCCTTTTTTCCTCAAAATTCAGACGTTTTTTTTTTCTTGAAATTTGGACTTTTTTTCCTTCAAAATTTGACCTTTTGGTCTAAAATTTTGATTTTTTTTTTCGTAAAAATATGACTTCCTTTCCTTTTAATTCTAACCTTTTTTGTTAAAAGTCTGACTTTTAAACTCAGAATTCTGCCTTTTTTCCTCAACATTAAGAATTGTTTTTTTCTTGAAATTTCGAATTTTTGCTTGCAAATTTTGATTTTTCTTAGGCTAGGGTTAGTGTTAGGGTTTGGTAGGGTTAGGGTTAGGGTTAGCATAGGGTTAAGGGTTAGGGTTAGAGTAGGGTTAGGGTTAGATTAGGGTTAGGGTTGGGGTTAGCATAGGGTTAAGAGTTAGGGTTAGGGTTAAGGGTTAGGTTTAGGGTTAGAGTAGGGTTAGGGTTAGATTAGGGTTAGGGGTTAGGGGTTAGGGATAGATTAGGGTTAGGGTTAGGGTTAGGGTTGTGCTTAGGGTTAGGGTTGGGATTAGGGTTAGGGTTAGAGTAGGGTTAGGATTAGGGTTGGGGTTGGATTAGGGGTAGGGTTAGCATAGGGTTAGGGTTAGGGTTAGATTAGGGTTAGGGTTAGATTAGGGTTAGGATTAAGGGTTAGGGTAGGGTTAGGGTTAAGGGTTAGGTTTAGGTTAAGAGTAGGGTTAGGGGTTAGGGTTAGCATAGGGTTAAGGGTTAGGGTTAGAGTAGGGTAAGATTAGGGTTAGGGTTAGCATAGGGTTAAGGGTTAGGGTTAGAGTAGGGTTAGGGTTAGGGTTAGATTAGGGTTAGGGTTAGGGTTAGCATAGGGTTAAGGGTTAGGGTTAGAGTAGGGTTAGGGTTAGGGTTAGATCAGGGTAGGGTTAGGGTTAGCATAGGGTTAAGTGTTAGCGTCAGGGTTACATTAGGGTTAGGGTTATATTAGGGTTAGGGTTAGGGGTTAGGGTAGGGTTAGGGTTAAGGGTTAGGTTTAGGCTTAGAGTAGGGTTAGGGTTAGGCTTAGGGTTAGGGTTAGAGTAGGGTTAGGATTAGGATTAGGGTTATGGTAGGGTTAG
Source organism: Sciaenops ocellatus (assembly GCA_033000465.1). Classification (NCBI taxonomy): domain Eukaryota; kingdom Metazoa; phylum Chordata; class Actinopteri; family Sciaenidae; genus Sciaenops; species Sciaenops ocellatus. Next base: position 377,124 of record CP136889.1, read on the forward strand.
GGTTAGGGTTAGATTAGGGTTAGGTTAGGGTTAGGGTTAAGGGTTAGGGTAGGGTTAGGTTTAAGGTTTAAAAATGGGATCTTTTTTTTCTTAAAAATCTGATTCCTTTCTTGAAATTCTAACCTTTTTTGTTAAAAGTCAGACTTTTAAACTCAGAATTCTGCCTTTTTTCCTCAAAATTCAGACGTTTTTTTTTTTCTTGAAATTTGGACTTTTTTTCCTTCAAAATTTGACCTTTTGGTCTAAAATTTAGATTTTTTTTTCGTAAAAATATGACTTCCTTTCCTTTTAATTCTAACCTTTTTTGTTAAAAGTCTGACTTTTAAACTCAGAATTCCGCCTTTTTTCCTCAAAATTCAGATGTTTTTTTTTCTTGAAATTTGGACTTTTTTTCCTTCAAAATTTGACCTTTTAGCCTAAAATTTTGATTTTTTTTTCTTAAAAATATGACTTCCTTTCTTGAAATTCTAACCTTTTTTGTTAAAAGTCTGACTTTTAAACTCAGAATTCTGCCTTTTTTCCTCAAAATTCAGACGTTTTTTTTTTCTCTAAATTTGGACTTTTTTTCCTTCAAAATTTGACCTTTTGGCCTAAAATTTTGATTTTTTTTTCTTAAAAATATGACTTCCTTTCTTAAATTCTAACCTTTTTTGTTAAAAGTCTGACTTTTAAACTCAGAATTCTGCCTTTTTTCCTCAAAATTCAGACGTTTTTTTTTTCTTGAAATTTGGACTTTTTTTCCTTCAAAATTTGACCTTTTGGCCTAAAATTTTGATTTTTTTTTCTTAAAAATATGACTTCCTTTCTTAAATTCTAACCTTTTTTGTTAAAAGTCTGACTTTTAAACTCAGAATTCTGCCTTTTTTCCTCAAAATTCAGACGTTTTTTTTTTCTTGAAATTTGGACTTTTTTTCCTTCAAAATTTGACCTTTTGGCCTAAAATTTTGATTTTTTTTTCTTAAAAATATGACTTCCTTTCTTGAAATTCTAACCTTTTTTGTTAAAAGTCTGACTTTTAAACTCAGAATTCTGCCTTTTTTCCTCAAAATTCAGACGTTTTTTTTTTCTTGAAATTTGGACTTTTTTTCCTTCAAAATTTGACCTTTTGGCCTAAAATTTTGATTTTTTTTTCTTAAAAATATGACTTCCTTTCTTGAAATTCTAACCTTTTTTGTTAAAAGTCTGACTTTTAAACTCAGAATTCTGCCTTTTTTCCTCAAAATTCAGACGTTTTTTTTTTCTTGAAATTTGGACTTTTTTTCCTTCAAATTTGGGATTTTTTTGCTGAAAAATGGGATCTTTTTTTTCTTAAAAATCTGATTCCTTTCTTGAAATTCTAACCTTTTTTGTTAAAAGTCTGACTTTTAAACTCAGAATTCTGCCTTTTTTCCTCAAAATTCAGACGTTTTTTTTTTTTGAAATTTGGACTTTTTTTCCTTCAAAATTTGACCTTTTGGCCTAAAATTTTGATTTTTTTTTCTTAAAAATACGACTTCCTTTCTTGAAATTCTAACCTTTTTTGTTAAAAGTCTGACTTTTAAACTCAGAATTCTGCCTTTTTTCCTCAAAATTCAGACGTTTTTTTTTTCTTGAAATTTGGACTTTTTTTCTTTCAAATTTGGGATTTTTGTGCTGAAAAATGGGATCTTTTTTTTTCTTAAAAATCTGATTCCTTTCTTGAAATTCTAACCTTTTTTGTTAAAAGTCTGACTTTTAAACTCAGAATTCTGCCTTTTTTCCTCAAAATTCAGACGTTTTTTTTTTCTTGAAATTTGGACTTTTTTTCCTTAAAATTTGGGATTTTTTTGCTGAAAAATGGGATCTTTTTTTTTCTTAAAAATCTGATTCCTTTCTTGAAATTCTAACCTTTTTTGTTAAAAGTCTGACTTTTAAACTCAGAATTCTGCCTTTTTTCCTCAAAATTCAGACGTTTTTTTTTTTTGAAATTTGGACTTTTTTTCCTTCAAAATTTGACCTTTTGGCCTAAAATTTTGATTTTTTTTTCTTAAAAATACGACTTCCTTTCTTGAAATTCTAACCTTTTTTGTTAAAAGTCTGACTTTTAAACTCAGAATTCTGCCTTTTTTCCTCAAAATTCAGACGTTTTTTTTTTCTTGAAATTTGGACTTTTTTTCCTTCAAATTTGGGATTTTTGTGCTGAAAAATGGGATCTTTTTTTTTCTTAAAAATCTGATTCCTTTCTTGAAATTCTAACCTTTTTTGTTAAAAGTCTGACTTTTAAACTCAGAATTCTGCCTTTTTTCCTCAAAATTCAGACGTTTTTTTTTTTCTTGATATTTGGACTTTTTTTCCTTCAAAATTTGACCTTTTGGCCTAAAATTTTGATTTTTTTTTCTTAAAAATATGACTTCCTTTCTTAAATTCTAACCTTTTTTGTTAAAAGTCTGACTTTTAAACTCAGAATTCTGCCTTTTTTCCTCAAAATTCAGACGGTTTTTTTTTTTGAAATTTGGACTTTTTTTCCTTCAAAATTTGACCTTTTGGCCTAAAATTTTGATTTTTCTTTCTTAAAAATACAACTTCCTTTCTTGAAATTCTAACCTTTTTTGTTAAAAGTCTGACTTTTAAACTCAGAATTCTGCCTTTTTTCCTCAAAATTCAGACGTTTTTTTTTCTTGAAATTTGGACTTTTTTTCCTTCAAAATTTGACCTTTTGGCCTAAAATTTTGATTTTTTTTTCTTAAAACTATGACTTCCTTTATTGAAATTCTAACCTTTTTTGTTAAATGTCTGACTTTTAAACTCAGAATTGTGCCTTTTTTCCTCAAAATTCAGACGTTTTTTTTTTCTTGAAATTTGGACTTTTTTTCCTTCAAAATTTGACCTTTTGGCCTAAAATTTTGATTTTTTTTTCTTAAAAATATGACTTCCTTTCTTGAAATTCTAACCTTTTTTGTTAAAAGTCTGACTTTTAAACTCAGAATTCTGCCTTTTTTCCTCAAAATTCAGACGTTTTTTTTTTTTGAAATTTGGACTTTTTTTCCTTCAAAATTTGACCTTTTGGCCTAAAATTTTGATTTTTTTTTCTTAAAACTATGACTTCCTTTCTTGAAATTCTAACCTTTTTTGTTAAAAGTCTGACTTTTAAACTCAGAATTCTGCCTTTTTTCCTCAAAATTCAGACGTTTTTTTTTTCTTGAAATTTGGACTTTTTTTCCTTCAAATTTGGGATTTTTTTGCTGAAAAATGGGATCTTTTTTTTCTTAAAAATCTGATTCCTTTCTTGAAATTCTAACCTTTTTTGTTAAAAGTCTGACTTTTAAACTCAGAATTCTGCCTTTTTTCCTCAAAATTCAGACGTTTTTTTTTTTTTCTTGATATTTGGACTTTTTTTCCTTCAAAATTTGACCTTTTGGCCTAAAATTTTGATTTTTTTTTCTTAAAAATATGACTTCCTTTCTTAAATTCTAACCTTTTTTGTTAAAAGTCTGACTTTTAAACTCAGAATTCTGCCTTTTTTCCTCAAAATTCAGACGTTTTTTTTTTTTGAAATTTGGACTTTTTTTCCTTCAAAATTTGACCTTTTGGCCTAAAATTTTGATTTTTCTTTCTTAAAAATACAACTTCCTTTCTTGAAATTCTAACCTTTTTTGTTAAAAGTCTGACTTTTAAACTCAGAATTCTGCCTTTTTTCCTCAAAATTCAGACGTTTTTTTTTTTTGAAATTTGGACTTTTTTTCCTTCAAAATTTGACCTTTTGGCCTAAAATTTTGATTTTTTTTTCTTAAAACTATGACTTCCTTTCTTGAAATTCTAACCTTTTTTGTTAAAAGTCTGACTTTTAAACTCAGAATTCTGCCTTTTTTCCTCAAAATTCAGACGTTTTTTTTTTCTTGAAATTTGGACTTTTTTTCCTTAAAATTTGGGATTTTTTTGCTGAAAAATGGGATCTTTTTTTTTCTTAAAAATCTGATTCCTTTCTTGAAATTCTAACCTTTTTTGTTAAAAGTCTGACTTTTAAACTCAGAATTCTGCCTTTTTTCCTCAAAATTCAGACGTTTTTTTTTTTTGAAATTTGGACTTTTTTTCCTTCAAAATTTGACCTTTTGGCCTAAAATTTTGATTTTTTTTTCTTAAAAATACGACTTCCTTTCTTGAAATTCTAACCTTTTTTGTTAAAAGTCTGACTTTTAAACTCAGAATTCTGCCTTTTTTCCTCAAAATTCAGACGTTTTTTTTTTCTTGAAATTTGGACTTTTTTTCCTTCAAATTTGGGATTTTTGTGCTGAAAAATGGGATCTTTTTTTTTCTTAAAAATCTGATTCCTTTCTTGAAATTCTAACCTTTTTTGTTAAAAGTCTGACTTTTAAACTCAGAATTCTGCCTTTTTTCCTCAAAATTCAGACGTTTTTTTTTTTCTTGATATTTGGACTTTTTTTCCTTCAAAATTTGACCTTTTGGCCTAAAATTTTGATTTTTTTTTCTTAAAAATATGACTTCCTTTCTTAAATTCTAACCTTTTTTGTTAAAAGTCTGACTTTTAAACTCAGAATTCTGCCTTTTTTCCTCAAAATTCAGACGTTTTTTTTTTTTGAAATTTGGACTTTTTTTCCTTCAAAATTTGACCTTTTGGCCTAAAATTTTGATTTTTCTTTCTTAAAAATACAACTTCCTTTCTTGAAATTCTAACCTTTTTTGTTAAAAGTCTGACTTTTAAACTCAGAATTCTGCCTTTTTTCCTCAAAATTCAGACGTTTTTTTTTTCTTGAAATTTGGACTTTTTTTCCTTCAAAATTTGACCTTTTGGTCTAAAATTTTGATTTTTTTTTCGTAAAAATATGACTTCCTTTCCTTTTAATTCTAACCTTTTTTGTTAAAAGTCTGACTTTTAAACTCAGAATTCTGCCTTTTTTCCTCAACATTAAGAATTGTTTTTTTCTTGAAATTTCGAATTTTTGCTTGCAAATTTTGATTTTTCTTAGGCTAGGGTTAGTGTTAGGGTTTGGTAGGGTTAGGGTTAGGGTTAGCATAGGGTTAAGGGTTAGGGTTAGAGTAGGGTTAGGGTTAGATTAGGGTTAGGGTTGGGGTTAGCATAGGGTTAAGAGTTAGGGTTAGGGTTAAGGGTTAGGTTTAGGGTTAGAGTAGGGTTAGGGTTAGATTAGGGTTAGGGGTTAGGGGTTAGGGATAGATTAGGGTTAGGGTTAGGGTTAGGGTTGTGCTTAGGGTTAGGGTTGGGATTAGGGTTAGGGTTAGAGTAGGGTTAGGATTAGGGTTGGGGTTGGATTAGGGGTAGGGTTAGCATAGGGTTAGGGTTAGGGTTAGATTAGGGTTAGGGTTAGATTAGGGTTAGGATTAAGGGTTAGGGTAGGGTTAGGGTTAAGGGTTAGGTTTAGGTTAAGAGTAGGGTTAGGGGTTAGGGTTAGCATAGGGTTAAGGGTTAGGGTTAGAGTAGGGTAAGATTAGGGTTAGGGTTAGCATAGGGTTAAGGGTTAGGGTTAGAGTAGGGTTAGGGTTAGGGTTAGATTAGGGTTAGGGTTAGGGTTAGCATAGGGTTAAGGGTTAGGGTTAGAGTAGGGTTAGGGTTAGGGTTAGATCAGGGTAGGGTTAGGGTTAGCATAGGGTTAAGTGTTAGCGTCAGGGTTACATTAGGGTTAGGGTTATATTAGGGTTAGGGTTAGGGGTTAGGGTAGGGTTAGGGTTAAGGGTTAGGTTTAGGCTTAGAGTAGGGTTAGGGTTAGGCTTAGGGTTAGGGTTAGAGTAGGGTTAGGATTAGGATTAGGGTTATGGTAGGGTTAGGGTTAGGGTTAGATTAGGGTTAGGTTAGGGTTAGGGTTAAGGGTTAGGGTAGGGTTAGGTTTAAGGTTTAAAAATGGGATCTTTTTTTTCTTAAAAATCTGATTCCTTTCTTGAAATTCTAACCTTTTTTGTTAAAAGTCTGACTTTTAAACTCAGAATTCTGCCTTTTTTCCTCAAAATTCAGACGTTTTTTTTTTTCTTGAAATTTGGACTTTTTTTCCTTAAAATTTGGGATTTTTTTGCTGAAAAATGGGATCTTTTTTTTTCTTAAAAATCTGATTCCTTTCTTGAAATTCTAACCTTTTTTGTTAAAAGTCTGACTTTTAAACTCAGAATTGTGCCTTTTTTCCTCAAAATTCAGACGTTTTTTTTTTTCTTGATATTTGGACTTTTTTTCCTTCAAAATTTGACCTTTTGGTCTAAAATTTTGATTTTTTTTTCGTAAAAATATGACTTCCTTTCCTTTTAATTCTAACCTTTTTTGTTAAAAGTCTGACTTTTAAACTCAGAATTCTGCCTTTTTTCCTCAAAATTCAGATGTTTTTTTTTCTTGAAATTTGGACTTTTTTTCCTTCAAAATTTGACCTTTTGGCCTAAAATTTTGATTTTTTTTTCTTAAAACTATGACTTCCTTTCTTGAAATTCTAACCTTTTTTGTTAAAAGTCTGACTTTTAAACTCAGAATTCTGCCTTTTTTCCTCAAAATTCAGACGTTTTTTTTTTCTTGAAATTTGGACTTTTTTTCCTTCAAAATTTGACCTTTTGGCCTAAAATTTTGTTTTTTTTTTTCTTAAAAATATGACTTCCTTTCTTGAAATTCTAACCTTTTTTGTTAAAAGTCTGACTTTTAAACTCAGAAGTCTGCCTTTTTTCCTCAAAATTCAGACGTTTTTTTTTTCTTGAAATTTGGACTTTTTTTCCTTCAAATTTGGGATTTTTTTGCTGAAAAATGGGATCTGTTTTTTCTTAAAAATCTGATTCCTTTCTTGAAATTCTAACCTTTTTTTTTAAAAGTCTGACTTTTAAACTCAGAATTCTGCCTTTTTTCCTCAAAATTCAGACGTTTTTTTTTTCTTGAAATTTGGACTTTTTTTCCTTCAAAATTTGACCTTTTGGTCTAAAATTTTGATTTTTTTTTCGTAAAAATATGACTTCCTTTCCTTTTAATTCTAACCTTTTTTGTTAAAAGTCTGACTTTTAAACTCAGAATTCTGCCTTTTTTCCTCAACATTAAGAATTGTTTTTTTCTTGAAATTTCGAATTTTTGCTTGCAAATTTTGATTTTTCTTAGGCTAGGGTTAGTGTTAGGGTTTGGTAGGGTTAGGGTTAGGGTTAGCATAGGGTTAAGGGTTAGGGTTAGAGTAGGGTTAGGGTTAGATTAGGGTTAGGGTTGGGGTTAGCATAGGGTTAAGAGTTAGGGTTAGGGTTAAGGGTTAGGTTTAGGGTTAGAGTAGGGTTAGGGTTAGATTAGGGTTAGGGGTTAGGGGTTAGGGATAGATTAGGGTTAGGGTTAGGGTTAGGGTTGTGCTTAGGGTTAGGGTTGGGATTAGGGTTAGGGTTAGAGTAGGGTTAGGATTAGGGTTGGGGTTGGATTAGGGGTAGGGTTAGCATAGGGTTAGGGTTAGGGTTAGATTAGGGTTAGGGTTAGATTAGGGTTAGGATTAAGGGTTAGGGTAGGGTTAGGGTTAAGGGTTAGGTTTAGGTTAAGAGTAGGGTTAGGGGTTAGGGTTAGCATAGGGTTAAGGGTTAGGGTTAGAGTAGGGTAAGATTAGGGTTAGGGTTAGCATAGGGTTAAGGGTTAGGGTTAGAGTAGGGTTAGGGTTAGGGTTAGATTAGGGTTAGGGTTAGGGTTAGCATAGGGTTAAGGGTTAGGGTTAGAGTAGGGTTAGGGTTAGGGTTAGATCAGGGTAGGGTTAGGGTTAGCATAGGGTTAAGTGTTAGCGTCAGGGTTACATTAGGGTTAGGGTTATATTAGGGTTAGGGTTAGGGGTTAGGGTAGGGTTAGGGTTAAGGGTTAGGTTTAGGCTTAGAGTAGGGTTAGGGTTAGGCTTAGGGTTAGGGTTAGAGTAGGGTTAGGATTAGGATTAGGGTTATGGTAGGGTTAGGGTTAGGGTTAGATTAGGGTTAGGGTTAGGGTTAGATTAGGGTTAGGTTAGGGTTAGGGTTAAGGGTTAGGGTAGGGTTAGGTTTAAGGTTTAAAAATGGGATCTTTTTTTTCTTAAAAATCTGATTCCTTTCTTGAAATTCTAACCTTTTTTGTTAAAAGTCTGACTTTTAAACTCAGAATTCTGCCTTTTTTCCTCAAAATTCAGACGTTTTTTTTTTCTTGAAATTTGGACTTTTTTTCCTTAAAATTTGGGATTTTTTTGCTGAAAAATGGGATCTTTTTTTTTCTTAAAAATCTGATTCCTTTCTTGAAATTCTAACATTTTTTGTTAAAAGTCTGACTTTTAAACTCAGAATTCTGCCTTTTTTCCTCAAAATTCAGACGTTTTTTTTTTTTGAAATTTGGACTTTTTTTCCTTCAAAATTTGACCTTTTGGCCTAAAATTTTGATTTTTTTTTCTTAAAAATACGACTTCCTTTCTTGAAATTCTAACCTTTTTTGTTAAAAGTCTGACTTTTAAACTCAGAATTCTGCCTTTTTTCCTCAAAATTCAGACGTTTTTTTTTTCTTGAAATTTGGACTTTTTTTCCTTCAAAATTTGACCTTTTGGTCTAAAATTTTGATTTTTTTTTCGTAAAAATATGACTTCCTTTCCTTTTAATTCTAACCTTTTTTGTTAAAAGTCTGACTTTTAAACTCAGAATTCTGCCTTTTTTCCTCAACATTAAGAATTGTTTTTTTCTTGAAATTTCGAATTTTTGCTTGCAAATTTTGATTTTTCTTAGGCTAGGGTTAGTGTTAGGGTTTGGTAGGGTTAGGGTTAGGGTTAGCATAGGGTTAAGGGTTAGGGTTAGAGTAGGGTTAGGGTTAGATTAGGGTTAGGGTTGGGGTTAGCATAGGGTTAAGAGTTAGGGTTAGGGTTAAGGGTTAGGTTTAGGGTTAGAGTAGGGTTAGGGTTAGATTAGGGTTAGGGGTTAGGGGTTAGGGATAGATTAGGGTTAGGGTTAGGGTTAGGGTTGTGCTTAGGGTTAGGGTTGGGATTAGGGTTAGGGTTAGAGTAGGGTTAGGATTAGGGTTGGGGTTGGATTAGGGGTAGGGTTAGCATAGGGTTAGGGTTAGGGTTAGATTAGGGTTAGGGTTAGATTAGGGTTAGGATTAAGGGTTAGGGTAGGGTTAGGGTTAAGGGTTAGGTTTAGGTTAAGAGTAGGGTTAGGGGTTAGGGTTAGCATAGGGTTAAGGGTTAGGGTTAGAGTAGGGTAAGATTAGGGTTAGGGTTAGCATAGGGTTAAGGGTTAGGGTTAGAGTAGGGTTAGGGTTAGGGTTAGATTAGGGTTAGGGTTAGGGTTAGCATAGGGTTAAGGGTTAGGGTTAGAGTAGGGTTAGGGTTAGGGTTAGATCAGGGTAGGGTTAGGGTTAGCATAGGGTTAAGTGTTAGCGTCAGGGTTACATTAGGGTTAGGGTTATATTAGGGTTAGGGTTAGGGGTTAGGGTAGGGTTAGGGTTAAGGGTTAGGTTTAGGCTTAGAGTAGGGTTAGGGTTAGGCTTAGGGTTAGGGTTAGAGTAGGGTTAGGATTAGGATTAGGGTTATGGTAGGGTTAGGGTTAGGGTTAGATTAGGGTTAGGGTTAGGGTTAGATTAGGGTTAGGTTAGGGTTAGGGTTAAGGGTTAGGGTAGGGTTAGGTTTAAGGTTTAAAAATGGGATCTTTTTTTTCTTAAAAATCTGATTCCTTTCTTGAAATTCTAACCTTTTTTGTTAAAAGTCTGACTTTTAAACTCAGAATTCTGCCTTTTTTCCTCAAAATTCAGACGTTTTTTTTTTTCTTGAAATTTGGACTTTTTTTCCTTAAAATTTGGGATTTTTTTGCTGAAAAATGGGATCTTTTTTTTTCTTAAAAATCTGATTCCTTTCTTGAAATTCTAACCTTTTTTGTTAAAAGTCTGACTTTTAAACTCAGAATTGTGCCTTTTTTCCTCAAAATTCAGACGTTTTTTTTTTTTTCTTGATATTTGGACTTTTTTTCCTTCAAAATTTGACCTTTTGGTCTAAAATTTTGATTTTTTTTTTGTAAAAATATGACTTCCTTTCCTTTTAATTCTAACCTTTTTTGTTAAAAGTCTGACTTTTAAACTCAGAATTCTGCCTTTTTTCCTCAAAATTCAGATGTTTTTTTTTCTTGAAATTTGGACTTTTTTTCCTTCAAAATTTGACCTTTTGGCCTAAAATTTTGATTTTTTTTTCTTAAAACTATGACTTCCTTTCTTGAAATTCTAACCTTTTTTGTTAAAAGTCTGACTTTTAAACTCAGAATTCTGCCTTTTTTCCTCAAAATTCAGACGTTTTTTTTTTCTTGAAATTTGGACTTTTTTTCCTTCAAAATTTGACCTTTTGGCCTAAAATTTTGTTTTTTTTTTTCTTAAAAA